>PVIU01007692.1:0-89728 GCA_004026605.1 Ondatra zibethicus
GTACAGGGACAGAGGATGGGAGGTTCCTCACTTCACACTGTGTGTACAGGGACAGAGGATGGGAGGTTCCTCACTTCACACTGTGTGTACAGGGACAGAGGATGGGAGGTTCCTCACTTCACACTGTGTGTACAGGGACAGAGGATGGGAGGTTCCTCACTTCACACTGTGTGTACAGGGACAGAGGATGGGAGGTTCCCCAGTGCAGGCGCCTTATCCACAGCTTGCTTTTGGGGGGAGGTGATCTGCGGGTCACTGGTGAGATGGGGGCTACTGGCTGTGCTCTGTGGTTACAGTGACTTTGCTTCTGCAAAGTAAAGAGGACCAAGAGTAATAAGAGGAGCAGAGGGGAAAAGGAAGTGGCTGGCAAAGGGGTTTTGCTCTCGGCGTAAGCAGCGTTAGATTGAGATCCCAAAAGACTGAAAGGAGCAGGCGAGCTGGGGTGCTCCCTACTTTCTCCACCCTGCCCCTGGTTCCAGCACAGAGCCATCTGCACAAGGAGGAGAAGTGGAAGGAAGAGGGTGGGGAAGATGGAGGGTGGTGCTGGTGACGGTAGTGGTGACAGTAGCACAGAAGATGATCATGGTGAAGGTGATGGTGGTGATGGTGGTGGTGGTGGTGGTGAAGGTGATGGTGGTGGTGATGATGGTAATGAAGGTGATGGCCATGGTGATGGTAGTGGTGAAGGTGATGGTGGTGGTGAAGGTGATGGTGGTGGTGAAGGTGATGGTGGTGGTGATGAAGGTAATGAAGGTGATAGTGGTGGTGATGGTAGTGGTGAAGGTGATGATGGTAATGAAGGTGATGGTGGTGATGGTGATGGTGGTGGTGATGGTGATGTGTTGCAGGATATTTGATCACACTGTGAACCCCAAGATTGCAGTACTCACTAGAAAAACCTGTTTCTATTTGTGGTGTGGCTCAGCCCTAGCACATACGTTTAATTCAAGAGTTTTCTGATTGAATATTGTAAACAGGATTAAATAAAGTCAACTATAGGTCAAGAGGTGGAGCAGGTAGCCAGTTGACAGAAAGTGACCATAGAGAGTAAGAAGGAGCCAGAAGGACAGATAGAGAGGCACACAGGAAGTAGAAGGGAGAGACATAAAGTTTAAGGAGAATTATTGGAGACAGAGAGGAGGAAGGAGTTTTCTGGGCTGCTGACTAAGGAGGAAGGTCAGCTAGGTGCTTTCTCTGCCTCTCTGAGCTAGCAGGCCTTCACCCCAACATCTGACTCCCAATTCTTTATTGATAAAAATCAAATGCTCGAGATTTTGTTAAAAACAACAGTGGTGGTTATGTTAATTACTTTTCTATTGCTCTGATAAAACATCATGACCTAGGCAACTTATAAAGAAAGCATTTAGTTGAGCTTCTGGTGTCAGAGGGCTAGAGCCCATGACGGCAGAACGAAGGCATTGTGGAAGGAACAGCTACCATGATGTCAGAGCTCACATCTCAAACCACAAGCAGGAGGCACAGAGAGCACTGGAGTGATGAGAGATTTGTGAAACCTCAGAGCCTGCCATGACACACCTCCAACAAGGCCATGGCTCATAATCCCTCCTGTAGTTAGTGGAACCAAATCTTCACACATACAAGCCTATGGGGGCCATTGTTATTCAAACCACCACAGCGGTGATGATGAGGGTTCGGTAAAGGTAATGATGTTGGTGATAGTGGTGGTGATGGTGAAGATAATGGTGATGCTGATGATGCTAATGGCAGTAGAGAAGGTGGTAGTGATGATGGTGGTGATGGTGACGATGTGAAGAAAGTCACTGTGGTGGCTTGAGTAAGAATGGCTCCCACAGGCTCACAGGTTTGGTCACCAGGAAGTGGCACTAATTGAAGGAATTAGAAGAATTAGGAGGCGTGGCCTTGTTGGAGGAAGTACGTCACTGGGGGCGGCTTTGAGGGTTCAAAAGCCCATGCCAAGCCCAGAGTCTCTCTCTTTCTCCATGGATCAGGATGTAGCTCTCAGCTACTGCTCCAGCACCCGCCTGCATACCACCATGCTCCCCTCCATGATGATAATGGACTAAACCCTCTGAAATTGTAAGCCAGCCCCAATTAAATGTTTTTTAAAATATTTATTTATTTATTATGTATACAATATTCTGTCTGTGTGTATACACGAATGCCAGAAGAGAGCACCAGACCTCATTACAGATGGTTGTGAGCCACCATGTGGTTGCTGGAAATTGAACTCAGGACCTCTGGAAGAGCAGGCAATGCTCTTAACCACTAAGCCATCTCTCCAGCCCAGTTTTTTTAAAATAAGAGTTTCCTTGGCCATGGTGTCTCTTCACAGCAATAGAACAGTGACTAAGGCAGCAATGATGGTGGTGATGGTGATGGTTGTGATGGTGATGACGATGGGGGATGGTGGTGACAACGGGGATGGTGGTGATGGTGGTGATGATGGTGACGGTGATAATGGTGATGGTTGTGATGGTGATGGGGATGGTGGTGACGACAGGGATGGTGGTGATGATGGTGACGGTGATAATGGTGATGGTGGTGATGGTGATGGTTGTGATGGTGGTGACAATGGGGAAGGTGGTGATGATGGTGACAGTGGTGATGGTGACAGTTGTGATGAAGGTGACGAGGGGGATGGTGGTGATGATGGTGACAGTGGTGATGGTGACAGTTGTGATGGTGGTGAAGATGGGGATGGTAGTGATGATGGTGACGGTGGTGATGGTGATGGTTGTGATGGTGGTGACGATGGGGATGGTAGTGATGATGGTGACTGTGGCGATGGTGACAATGAGGATGGTGAGGGCGGTAGTCATCTTCAAGCACTCGTACTTCTACACCATTCCCAACACATCCTTGTGTAACCCTACTCTCCCTCACAACAGCCCTAGGAGGCAGAGCTGTTTGTCATTTTGAAAATGAGCAAGCCGTCACTTAAAAACAGTTCCTATGATCAATCTACCAGCATGCAGTGACCAAGGCACTTGCCACCACTGAGACCAGTGAGGAGCCACATATGCTCACTGCCATCCACTAGCACCCAAGAGCCTGTGTAGTCACAGTTCCCGAGGGAAAAACAGGAACTGTGGTGTCTGACACCTCCTGGGTGCTTAGCACTGTGACTGTGTTTCCCTCCTGGGTGCTTAGCACTGTGACTGTGTTTCCCTCCTGGGTGCTTAGCACTGTGTTTCCCTCCTGGGTATTAAACCCTTGCTAGGTGTTTTATGAGCCGTGTGTTTTTGCATCCTCCCAGCAACCCAGTGAGGCAGGTGTTAATGCTGTCTCTATTTTCACTAATGTTAAAACAAACAAAAAAAAGATCATCTGGCAGTCAGAACTCACCCCGAGGTCAGTGTGTTCTCAGTCATGGCCCCCCACTTCCTCTGAAGGCCCAGCAGAGCACCAGGTGCCTACATCCTACAGCACAAGTTCTGCTGTGACCCCAGGCAGAGACAATGTCACTCCCCGGGTGAACCTCGTCCCACTCACGTTTGAGTCACACGCCCTACTGTCTCAGCCCGCTTTCCGTTACTACGGCAGAACAGCTGAGTCTGGACAGTTTATAAAGAAAAGACATCTGTACAACTCCCATTCCTGAAGGTCCAAGAGCATGGTGCTGGTATCTAGTGAGGCCTTCCTGCTGCGTTCAAGTGGCAGAGCAAACTGCTAACTGGGTCTATCTCTTGGCAAAGCTGCAGTGTCCCTTAGAGGCTCCATCTGCAAATACCATGACATATGACTCTGGGGACTATTTCAAAGTGAACTTGGCTGAGGACATCAGCTCCAACAAAGCCCCCACCTCCTTGGACTCTTCTGCATTTGGACCCCAGGCTTGGAATTCCATACCGGTATTCCATTGGGCTGGCAGGTTCCTTACAATGCTGCATTTCCATTTACCTGTTTGTAAAATGGTCAGCAAACCTCACTAGTCGGTATAAGGGGTGAATGCCCTGCCTGGCCCACAGAGAGTTGATTAAAAAAAAAAAAAGCCCCTGTCATCAGCAGCTGCAAATCTGCAAATACTTGTGACATAGTGTGGTGGCCACCGACCTGTGCCTGAGCAGAGACTGCATCCAGACCCCACCCAACCTCCACCAGGCAGTAAATTAGCACTTAGTAGGGCCCAGACAAAAAGAGCCTTTTCAAGGTAGCCTTAGTGACACGGCCATGTGTACTTCCCTGCTCCAGGTCCCTTTGACCTCAGAACCCCGCTCCGAGAAAGCACCATGCTTCCTGCGTCCCTTCACAACTGCATTCCAAGATAGGAAACTTACATAGCAAGCAAGCTCACAGGTCCTGAGATAAACCCCAGAGCAGTGCAGGTTGCCTAGTGTGGGGGAGCCTTGAATCTTGCTGCTCAGCTCCCAGGGAGCACTGCTTCCCATCTGATTGGCAAAGGGAGCGCTGGGAAGACAGGAAACGTAGAAGGGGAAGCCTTGAATGTCAGCGGCCCACACCCGACTCAGGCTTTCTTGATAAGGGAAAGAAAGGATTGTTTAGAGATACCTCTGCAAGCCTGTTTGTGTCCATTTTTGCAACTCGGGTGGGGTAGCGGGAAGATCCACACTTCTAGAAGAGCTGAGATATGCCATATCTTTACATGGGGAAAGAGAAGAGAAAAGGCTCTCTGTCATCATCATCGCTGCCATTGTGGGCTGTCAGCTGGCTCGGTTGCTCCCCTGCCTCAGTGTTCTCACAAGGCTTTCAAAATCAAGGGATCCCTGGCCAAGAAACAAAAGCCAACTCATCCCACTGCCCCATGGGTAACAAGGTCAGGCACGGCTTGTTAAGACCCTGTGAAGGATTTATAGCAGCAAGGCTGTTCATGCCGAATCCAGGGGCAACTTGTTCTCCAGGGCCATCTGGTCTACCAGACACAGCTCCAAGTTTTTATGCCTGGAGATTTAGGCTCAACTGAGGCTGAGGTTTGCTATTCATCTGTTTTGCATGAGCAAGCTGGTTGGTTCAGTAATAAGTGTGTAGAACCTTAAAGAAAAAAGGGAAAAAAAAGAAGGAAGGGAAAAAGGAAGGAAAATGAAGGAAGGAAGATCCAGTCACACCAGCGTTCAGGAGGTGTGAGACCCTGATGAAAAAAAAAAGAAATAAGTTACAAAACAATATGCAAATCATGTTCCTTTTTTAATTTTTTTTTATGTCAGTAGCTGACCAAAAGAAAAATCTGGGGGTAGAACACACAAAATTACGGAATAGCATGGCAACAGGGTAGATCACAGAGGGCCTTTGCTTTTTCATTCAGTCATTCAACCTTTTTTGTGTGTGTGATTGTTTTTGTTTCTTGAGACAGAGTCTCTTACCTGACTCAGGCTGGCCTCAATCTTGAAATGCAGCTGAGGATGACCTTGAACCTCTGATCCTCTTGTCTCAGCCTCCTGAATGCTGGGATTACAGATTTGCGTATCCGGCTTACACTGGTGCTGGGAATCAAACCCAGGGCCTCCTACGTGCTAGGCAAACACTCTACCCACTGAGCTGCATCCCAGCCTCAGCAATGATTGTGTGCTGGCCACTCTGTGGAACGCTGAAGACAGAGCCGCAAGCTCTTCCCACAACCAACTTCTCTAACCTTTGGGTTTTTGTAATGAATGTGTAAAGCCTTTGTAACTGAAAATATCATGAAATCTTCCTCTTCTCCCCAAAGGTAAAATCCCAACATGATCATATTTCACCTTCGGACCTTGAGACACAGTCTGGCACCCCGTCTCCACTTCACCTTCAGTTGCCCCCCGCCATGGTCCTCTCTAGATCCCACCCATGATGTGGTCCTTCCGTTTGTCTCCTGGGTCACAGGTAGTAGCTGAATGAGAGCCTCGACTGGCCCTGGCCACAGGTGGCATCCAGTTCCTCTCTCATCAGCTCCCCTTGGGATCCTTCCGGTAGTTCAGATTCTAGGTATCTCAGAGCTGACTGATGTCCTGCATCCTTTCTCTCAGCCTGCTTCTGCAACCTAGCTCAGAACATTGCCCTTGACCATGTGGGCACGCCTTTGGATACAAGCAAGTTCCCTGCCTCTAACTCAGAGCAGAAGCCTCTAACATCTCAGGGTTATCTGGCCATGTTTAGAGGCCTTTTGTTCTGATGATGGGCTGGCCTAGAGAGATATTTCTGGCATCTGGCAGAGGGAGGGAAACTTCTAAACACCCTATAGGGCAGCGGTTCTCAATCTGTGGGTCTCGATCCCTATGGGGGTCATATATAAGATATCCTGCACATCAGATATTTACATTATAATTCATGACATAGCAAAATTAGTTATGGAGTAGCAACAAATTAATTGTATGATTGGAGGTCACCACAACATGAGGAACTACATTAAAGGGCCGCAGCATTAGGAAGGCTGAGAACCACTGCTATAGGCATAAGACAGTCTCCATGGCAAGGAAGGGGCTGGCCTACCACGCTAGTAAAGACAGTCTGTCGCCCACTCCTCTCTAATTATCCCAGCCTTTATTCTGCAAGCATGGTCTTCCCAGAGCAGCTCACTGCTCGGTCAGTAGCCATGCCACTTGTGACTCAGACCCCGTCGTCACGCTGACTGGAGTCAGGGACCCCGCCAGCAGCCACCCCACTCAAAGCTCATCTGTCAGCTGGGGTGGTGACAGGACGCTGCCATGGGGGAGGGGGGCGTCCACTGATTCAGAGCACCAGGCACGGGGTGGGGGGGGGTAGTGACACCCAAATGTACAGACGTGCTCTATACATATCTGAGGTGTTTAAATCAGGACGGTACATTTTAGGCTCCTCCCCATGCCTACCAGAAACGATCTTCCAGTCTTTAGCCTCCCATCCAGCGCCACCTGCTATTCCTCCCCCCCCCCACTCCCCGCCACCATCACCTTTCAGCTGCCCAGGGAAACTCCATCACTCCCTGGTCCCCACGGGTCTTCATCCTCTCATCTTTTTGCTGTATACTGCTCAAACAAGTCACCACTGCCCAAGTGGCTTTGAACATGTGTGGGCTTTCTCGCTACACTCGAGGCCAACATCTAGACCAGCTGCCTTGTTTTTGTTGCTTGGCTTCTGTCTCCTTCTTATGAGAATCACTGTGATTGTGTTGAGTTCACCCAGGTAACCCTGGACAATCTCTTCATCAGAGTCTTTAACTTAAACGCACTGGCAAAGTCCCTTTCTCCGCGCACTCACAGGTCCCAGGAACTAGGACCCAGCTGTTGGTGGCATCATCCCTCAGCCAGTCTCAACTTCTATTCTGGAATGTTCTCCCTCCCACTCTGCCCACACTTAGTGGCTCCTCAGCCAAAATGGCCCTTCTCCTGAGACCCTCACACTCCCCTGTCCTCCCCTGTCTCATGGGCGCTACTTATGGTCCCTGTGTGTTTCTTATTTGTCAGGGTGGACCTGTTACTTCAGATTACCCTCTAAGGCCTGAGAGGGTGTGGCCTCACAAAATTCCCTACTCTCAATGTGCATACAGAAAATGTTTGTAAAATGGGTGCTTTATTGATAGGTTTTTAGTTTCTACCAAAACTAAGTCATCCACACTATGGATTTATGTCTGGTCTGTCTAACAACCATTTAAAAATAAAAATGTTGGATGACAGTTCGTCCTGTCTTGATGGGAGGGCCACAGTACCTTTGTCCGCCTGTCTGCAGATTGCAGATTCCGTAAGTTACCGTGCATGGCTGGGTGTGGTGACGCACATGTGTACCATGGGCATAGAATACTGAGGCAGAAGAGTCACAAGTTCAAGGCAAGCCTGTGCTACATAGCAAGATCACCCCCCTCCTTTCTCTCTCTCTCGCTCGCTGGTTTTTGAAGACAGGGTTTCTTTGTATAGCCCTGGATGTCCTGGAACTCAACTTTGCAGGCTGGCCTTGAGCTCACAGAGATCCACCTGCCTCTCCCTCCTGAATGCTGGAATTAAAGATGTGAGCCGCCACCAAGGGGCAAGGCCACATCTCAAAAAGGAGAGGATGACATAAACAAAAAGAGAGGAAGGGATGGGCCAGGGGGTGGGACGGAAGCGGGGGAAGAAAAGGATACGGGAGAAACTGACGCCTCTCCTCCCGCCCCTCTTTTTAAGGGCTCTCTCTGTATCTAATATATCTTCTGGAACATTACAAGAAAATCATGAGCCAGATCCAGGAACTTCGGGTGATTCTTTACGTTCTCTTCTCCCCTCCCCAACTGTGAATTTGAATTTGTTTCCATGCTGTGGGTGAGTCAGCCCCCACCCTCCTGCAGGTGACAGGATTTTCCATTGGCACAAAGGGATTGAGCCCAGTGTCTGAGATGGTTCACAAAGAATAGACAAACACAGGCCACCTGCTGTACCTGACCTCCTGGGATAACCACAGTGCTTGATTTCCTCTGTAAAAACTCCAAAAGAGTGCCAGTGAGGTGACTCAGCAGATCAAGGTGCCTGCCACCAAGCCTGATCCTAAATTCAATCCCTGGGACCCACATGGTGGAAGGAGAGAACTGACTCAGCCAGGTTGCCCTCTCATCCCCACACGATGACATGATGCCTGCCTACACACACACACACACACACACACACACACACACACACACACACACGATCTGGTTTATAGCCAGCAGCTCATCAATTCCATTCGCAGATATGGACATTGGTGTTCAGAGAGTTGGTGATAATCTGACTGCCACACAGTTATTTGGATAAAGGATCAAAAGTAGGAACCTTCCAACAATACTGGCTGCCATTTACTGAGCACTTGCTACACACCATGTACTGGGCTAAACATCCCCCATCATGTCACAAATAAGATGCAGGCCTGATGACACCTCCTGTTTGGAATGGAGAAGCACGTAGTATTAAGTAGAGCAGGGATTTTTGTCTAGGACCAGAGTGTGGCATCTTAATATACTTGCTGTTTCCTCGCCAGTCACTTCTCTAGACCGAGGATGGTTCAGCCATGTTTTTAAGAAGCTTTTATGGAGGGCTTTGCTCCCTGGAAGATAAACAATTCCTAAGGAAGGGGAAAAGACCCCAGCCTCTCCCTGTGGGGTTCATTTGGCTTTTCTCTCCATGCAGGTCCAGGTGAACGCTTCTCAGGAAACTCAGCAGTCTCTGCAGCAGGAGTACCTGGCCGAGAAGGAGAAGCTGAACAAAGAGAAGCTGGAACAAGAGGAGAAGCTAAAAGCCAAAATCCAGCAGCTGGCGGAAGAGAAGACGGTAAGGTGACCCGTGACAGTTCCTTTGAGCCTGAGAGGTGAGGTGAGAACTTTCCATGGGTCACTGAGGGCTTGGGGTTGAGCAGTGACCTCCCCAGCTTCTGGATTTATGTACTGGTTCTTTTTTTTTTCACATTTATTATTTTATGTGCATTGGTGTTTTGTCCATACTCATGTCTGCGTGAGAGTGTTAGATTTCCTGGAACTGTAGCTACAGACAGCTGTGAGCTGCCATGTGGGTGCTGGGAATTGAACCCAGGTCCTCTGGAACACCAGTTAGTGCTCTTAACCACTGAGCCATCTCTCCAGCCCAAAAGTCTACATGGTTTTTTGTTTGTTTGTTTGTTTGTTTTGGTTTTCGAGACAGGGTTTCTCTGTAGCTTTGGAGCCAGTCCTGGAACTAGCTCTTGTAGACCAGGCTGGCCTCGAACTCACAGAGATCTGCCTACCTCTGCCTCCCAAGTGCTGGGATTAAAGGCGTGTGCCATCACCACCTGAATGTACTGGTTCTAAATGAGTTGCATGGGGTGAATGATTGGGCTCTAAACCCACAGCAATGGACTGGAAAGATGGCTCAGTGGTTAAGAGCATTGGCTGCTCTTGCAGGGCACTGGGATTTGCTTCCCAGCACCCACATGACAGCTCATAAGCATTTGTAACTCCAGTTCCAGGGAGTCTGATGCCCTCTCTTGGCCTCTGTGGGCATGGCACACAGATAGCACATACACATGAGGGCAAAATACCCAGACATAATACGTAAAAATAAAGAAATCTTTAAAAGGGGGGCACTGGAGGGATGGCTCAGCAGTTAAGAACACTGGTTGCTCTTCCAAATGTCCTGAGTTCAATTCCCAGCAACTACATGGTGGCTCACGACCATCTATAATGAGACTTGCTTTCCTCTTCTGGCCTGCAGGCATACATACAGGCAGAACATTGTATACATAATAAAATAAATAAATCTTTTAAAAGATAAATAAATCTTTAAAAAGAAAAACATCACAGAAAGTTCAACTGGAAAAGGCGGGCATGTTGACATTTCAGGAAATGCTATCCTATTCATTCTGTATTGCAGCTAACTATACTAACAGGAGTGGTTACAAGACCCATTGTATCAGACTCCATGGAAAAGGTAGAAAGTGTTTCCAAATCCATTTCCCATCATTCTCCTGCGTCACACTTGAGGACCTGTCACCCATTCTGTTGCTTTCTTTGCTTTCCTCCTTGGTCAGTGGCTCATGACCTCATTGCTTGGCTGTGTTTAGTCATTTAGACTCTGAAGACAAAGACGGGAGTGTAGCCCAGGTCTGGGGTTGGCAACATTGCAAAGCATAACCGTAGTTGGTAGCCACAATCAGAGTGGGTGTGGAAGGCCATGCACATTGTTCCCACCTGCCAGACTCCAAGTCCTCCCAAGCACCCCTTCTCTCCTCAGGGAGGGACAAGGCCTTCCACAGCATTGTCACCTCTTGTTGGCTCCAGACTCAGACAGTCTTTCTCCGTCACATATGCCTGCTCCCTACCCTCTCTCCAACCTCCATTTCACATCCAGTTTTTTTGGGATATCTGTCTCCTCCTTTCTCTTTGCCTTTTCTCCTTATTAGTTATTCAGTGTGTGTGTGTGTGTGTGTGTGTGTGTGTGTGTGTGTGTGTGTGTGTGTGTGTGTGTGTGTGTAAGTCCAAGGACAGTGGCAGTCAGTCCCTTCCTTCTGCCATGTAGGTCCTGGGAATTGAACTCAGGTCATCGGGTATTGCAGTAGACATCTTTGCCATCTCACTAGCCCCCTTTCTGTATAAAATGGGAGAACCAACAGCTCAACAGCCAAAGCTCATAAAGGTAAGATTAACGATGGCTGCTGCATTTATCAATCTTCTTGTTGCTAGGGTAGAATGCCTGAGAGTTTTTTTGGGTTTTTTGTTTGTTTGTTTGTTTTGGTTTTCGAGACAGGGTTTCTCTGCAGCTTTGGAGCCAGTCCTGGAACTAGCTCTTGTAGACCAGGCTGGTCTCAAACTCACAGAGATCTGCCTGCCTCTGCCTCCCAAGTGCTGGGATTAAAGGTGTGCGCCACCACCAGCGGGCTTGATTTTTGGTGGACAGGAAGCAAAGAGAAGAGAAAGGAGCAGGGATCAGTGTAACCCAAGAGAGTTATGACCAACTTTCTGCTCAATATAACCCAAGACAGGATGCCCTGATGACCAACTTTGCTACTACTAAGCACCACGTCCTAAAGTTTCCAGAACCTTCTAAGATGACAGCACAGGTGGGGACCAAACACATCCAGCAGGAGCCTTTGTTTGAGCTTGCTCAGGGTTCCCTCTTCTCTGCTTCTAAAGCCCCATAATTACAGGCAGACTGCCCCACCCACCCAGCATTTCCCTGGGTGCTGGGGACCTGAACCTGGTCCTCTTCCTTACACGTTTCACCTGCTGTGCCGTCTGTCCAGCCCCACACCCGTTTTCAAGTGAACGCTGGGCATCAACTCAGGTCCTTGTGCCTGCACGTCAAAAGTGCTTTCCTGACAGACTGCCATCTCCCCCTCGCTGTCCTGCTTTTAAATGACCCTTCCTCCTGTACTCCGTTTCTAAAACTACACGGGTTTTAGCTCATCCCTCAGCCTCCCTCCCACGAATCCTGGTTCCTCTGAGTACTTCTTTTAAGTGGCCAAAGAAATGCCAGGCACCGTCATCAATCCGGCACCCATTTATGATGATGATGATGATGATGATGATGGTGGTGGTGGTGGTGGTGGTGGTGGTGGTGGTGGTGGTGGTGGTGATGGTGATGATGATGATGATGATGATGATAGTGGTGGTGATGATGATGGTGGTGATGATGACGGTGGTGGTGGTAATGATGATGGTGATGATGGTGGTGGTAATGATGGTGATGATGATGGTGGTGGTGATAATGATGATGGTGATGATGATGGTGGTGGTGATGATGGTGATGATGATGACGATGATGATGATGACGATGGGCCCTGAACAGCACCCTCTTAATTTTTGCACACACTTCTTACTGCTGCAGGCCAATGTCAACAAATTTCCTCCACAGTGTTAGCTAATAAATGTCTTCATTGTTGCAGGCTACTTGTTTACAACCTCTGCTTTGACTTCGCAGCTCAGCTCTTTGTGCAAAAGCATCTGCAGACCACACATCCACAGTGCTCATAGAGAGTCCCAATAAAACTTTATTTACAAAGCAGCAGTGAGTGGGGGGTGAGTGTCTATGAGCCGTTTTGCTAGCCTTGGTCCTAAACTCATCCATCTTCAGTCCTACCACCCGGAAGTCTTCTTCAGCCCTGGCCACCCATCTGTCCAGAGCTGGCAGAAGTCTTTCTTAGGTTGGTTTAGAACACAATTTAGAGTCGATGAGGCTGATTCCCCAATATCTCTACCTAAGCCTGTATCCCCCACCCCCTGCAGCACAGAGGCAGGTGGCTGTCACTGTGCCAAGAATCTCACACTGATCATTTCAGCATCCCTTCCTCACATCAGCCCAAGGCAAGAAACATTAGTACTGATCTCATTGTACAGATAGGGAAACTGAGGCTTCTATGTATAGAGTCTCAGCTGCCAGGGCCCAGAGCTGGGAAGAGTCCATCCAGGTTCTCACCTGGCCTGAGCCACACTCCAGAACCTGTGTTCCAGCCCAAAGACTCTGCTGCCCACACTCTCTTTCAGGTGTGATAAAGACTGAAGACAGAACCTGGCAGAGTCCACTTTCCTGCCATGGTTTCCAGGTCTGTCTAACAAGGGTCCTTGACTTGCAGGCCCTGGAGACAGCTATTGCCCAGGAGAGAAACAGAGCAAAGGAGGCTCTAGAGGGGGAGCAGATGAGAGCCCAAGAGGTGGAGAGTCGCTTGGCCTACCAGAAGAAGGTAAGCAGTTCCGAGAGGGGGAGTTGAGTCCGCCCACAGTTGAGTCTGGGCCTACAGCTGTCAGGGTCCATCTGAGGCTCTCACACAGTCCTGCTTCTTTGGAGCCCACTGAGCCCTGCTTCCTCTTCCCCGGGCCCGGTGGAGCCTGCTTCAGGATGGAAGTACAAACGAGACAGAGCCCAGGGAGAGTCCACGTCCCGCCATGGCAACAGGTGGACTCCACAACAGCTGTTGGCTTGCAGGCTTTGGAGGAGAGTGTCACGCAGGAGAAACACAGAGCGCAGGAGGCCCTGGAGAAGGCGCAGACTCGAGTTCGTGATCTGGAGAGCCACTTGGCCTGTCAAAAGGAGGTACTCCCAGCTCCGGGAGGTCGGCTGGCTGGAGGGACTGTGGGAGACAAGAAGAGGGGTGGGGCACAGCAGCGCTGTCCTTTGCTGTTTGTCCTGGCCTGGGCGCTGCAGTTGGGAGAAGCAGAGAGGACTTGGAAGAGAGCCATGGAGATGTAACCTTGCCAACCAGTTAAGGAGAAAAAAAAAGTGAATGTGATGAGCCAGGCATGGTGGTTCCTGCCTGTCCCCCTGACACTAAGAGACTGAGAGGGTCCCTGTGAGCCAGGCATGGTGGCTCCTGCCCATCACCCTAACACTAGGAACTGAGAGGGTCACTGTGAGTTTGAGGCCAGCTAAGGTTATAGCACAAAGGCTCTGTTTCATAGGTGACAGAGTGCAGGCTGAGACAGGTTGGGGCCCAGTTGCACGTGTCCTCTCTGCTCCAAAACATCAAATGGGGAATGACAGGATCTTGAGAGAATGATTCAACCACATCCTAAACTCACGTATCTTCAGTACCAGCACCCAGAAGTCTTCGGCCCTGGGCGGAGGGATACCCAGGGTTGGCAGGAACTTTCTTAGGCTGGGGTGAGTCAAGCTCTTTCGGGCCAAAAGGTGATGATCATCAACCCATCTCAAGCCTCGGGCTTCCTCTTTTCCTCTTCCACATAGCCGTCTAGATGTTTAAAAGCCAGGCATCAGCTCCTACATCCTTCCCAGCCACTACTGCCCCACTCCACTCCGTCCCCATGCACAGCAGGCTAGGAGTCTGGCCTAGATGGCCTTCCCATGCCCGCTCTGTGCTCCAGATATCACTGACCTGAAGTTCAGTGGGTGAAATGACCTGCAGATGTGTTGTACCTAGAATGGTTTTGTTTGTACTCCTAAAATGCATTTGAAAATCCAGATTTCCCTTCTCTCTTGGAAAGTCAAAAAGCTCCAGCCCTCGTTTCCAC
Organism: Ondatra zibethicus; assembly: GCA_004026605.1. Classification (NCBI taxonomy): domain Eukaryota; kingdom Metazoa; phylum Chordata; class Mammalia; order Rodentia; family Cricetidae; genus Ondatra; species Ondatra zibethicus. Next base: position 14,324 of record PVIU01007692.1, read on the forward strand.
TGTGGAGGAAAAGAGCGCAGGGGGCTGAAATCGATCCCAGCAGCAGCAGCTGGGTCGTCCTTTGAGCCTCGACCCTCTCATAAGCTTTGCCGTCTGCAGTTCATCACCTGTCCTCTTCCTACAGCAGCCAGAACCAAATGCCATCCTCCGGGGAAGGCTTTTCCTCCCCCTCGTGAAGGATGCTGTGTTTCTGTGGATGTACCCAAACTCTAACCCACCGGCAAACTCTGTTACATTGCCAGTGTCCATTTAGCTGGTCTTCAGTCTCAGAGCCCTGGTCCTTTCACACATGTGCTTTCGATAATCCCTCAGGCCTGAAGGTGCAGGCTTCACAGCCACATGAGATGCCAGTTTGAGTCTATCCATACCTCTCTTCTTGGAAGGGAGCCAGGAAGGCCAGAGCTAATGGACAACCAAGCATTTGACCCAACCATGTCATTATCATTACAGCCAGGTCTCCAGGCACTTGGGGCATAGCCCCTTGCTGTACCCACTCCCCCCCCCCCGCTTCCTGACAACCCACCCTCCTCCAGTAGAGTGTTTGTCTGCCCTCCACCAATGCAAGTCTACCCAGACAGTCTGATGTAACCCGGGGAGATGTTTGCATGTGGTTTCTCACCCAGCTGTTCCTCAGCGCTCTGTAAACAGTGTCACCAAGGTTTGCCTTTGAGTCAGGTCTCCAGGCAGAGTGAGGGGGTGGGGGTGGGGTCTCCATGGAGTCACTTCAGTGGTCAGATGCCATCCAGAAGTCAACAAGGGCTGGCCAGGCCCTTGAATTTAGAGATTCCAAAGTGACGGAGCATGTCAGAAAAATTTAAGCCTCTGGGTCAGGTGTGGTGATACACACCTCTAATCTTTACTCAGACAGCAGAGGTAGGTGGATCTGTGTGAGTTTGAGGCCAGCCTGGTCTACACGCAGAATTGTAGACCAACCAGTACAGCACAAGACCCTGCCTTAAAAAAAATTAAGCATCATGCAGAGGTCAGCTGGGCTTAGTTACACCAGTCCGTCAGAGGGCCAGGCCATCTCTGACAAGGCCTGGCCGTAGTTTCTTCCCAGAAAGGATTAAGCCACCACCAGGGGTGTTTTGCTCATTTGCTTCTTGGGTTTTTGGTTGTTGGTTGTTGTTTTGTTTTGACAAAGGATCTGTTAACCCAGGCTGGCCTCAAACTCACTATACAGACAAGGATGACCTTTGAACTCCTGATCATCCTTCCTCTACCTCCAGAGCTGGGACCATGGGGATGAACCACATAAAACTGTCTCTGTGTAGCTCCTCGCCTCCTGCTGTGGGTTAGATGCCTTCTGAAGGCTAATCCCCACCCCCACCCCGCCTTGTAGATTCTAGTGGAAATCATGCTGCAAGTTCCAAACTCCTGAAGTCCCAGCTGTGGTGTAGGGGGAGACCCTGTGAAGGCTGAGGCGACCTTTCTTGGGTGTAAGGGGAGGCCCTGTGAAGGCTGAGGTAACCTTTCTTGGGATTTCAGATTCTCTGGTGGTGGAATCTGCAGCAAGCCCATTAGCAGAGTGACCACAGCAAGAAATGGACCAGATGAAATTCTGTGGCCAGGGACAGCAGGACGCTAACCCAGAGCTCTTCCCTTGTTCTAGCACATCCCTGCAAGGCTCATCCTGAACTTTCTAGGAGGTGGTGACAGGCTCCTGTTGTGCCCAAGTTGAGAGACCCCCAGAGAGACCACCAGAATCCAGTCAAGTCCAGAAAGCAAAAGCAAGGTTTAATTCTTTCCAGCTAGCTGGGAGTTCCCCACATGCGATGCAGCGCAGTAGGGAGAGCTCTTGTTCCTCATTTTGGGGTTGACATATGTAGGCAAAAACCGCAAGCCGGGTTTACTTAGGGGGTTGGTTTTGCTGAGCACAGGGTATGGACTATTTCTGCTTCTGTGCTTGCCCCCCCCGCCCTCCCCCCAGCAGTTATTTCTGCTCCTGTCTATACCACAAAGCTGGGTGTCCACGGGGGCTAGCTGCTAGGGACAGTTGGTCTGCACTTTTGCAAAGGTTCCTGTTTCCAGCCAACTCTTGATGCTTAACCAGCTTGTGTCTTAACCAGCTCCTAACCAACCAAAGCTTTTTAAATTTTTTTATGTCCTTACAGTGACAGGCTCATTCATCCCCATATCTCCATCCTTCTGAGACCAAATCTCCTTCAGAAATCAGCTTCACTAGTTGGAGAGTCCACCATCAATGGGATTCTTCTCCCACAGAACTTGGGCCCCTCTCCGTGCTGGTCTCCTCCCAGAGCCTCTGAACACAGCCTGTGTGTTTGCTGTGTTCGGGACCCTGGCCTCCCTGTTGATGGACAGTGTGGCCCCCACCTCTTCTGGCCCCTGGTTCCCTGTCTGTTAAAAGAGATCCTATGCCTGGCGGTGGTGGTGCATGCCTTTAATCCCAGCACTTGGGAGGAAGAAGCAGGCGGATCTCTGTGAGTTCGAGGCCAGCCTGATCTACAGAGCAAGTTCCAGCACAGCTAGGATGGTTATACATAGAAACCCTGTCTCAAAAAAGCCAAAAAAACAAAAAAAAGAAAGAAAAAAAAGAGGGATCCTAACACCTAACAGCAGCTCCACGGTAGGGGTGCCATAGGGTGAGGTCATCCTGAGGGTAACATCACTGCCCATCTTAGCTGCTAGCTGATATTATTGGCCCTGCCTTTCAGGTCTTGGAGGACAGTGTGGCCCGTGAGAAAAGAAAAGTGCGGGAAGCACTGGAGGTGGAAAGGAGGAAGACACAGGACCTGGAGAATCAGCTGACCCAGCAGAAGGAGGTAGGAGCAGCCAGGGCCCTCCCTCCAGGAGGACATGCAGCCAGGTGTGCCTGACAGCCCCGCAGTCCCTTGGTCCTGCTGCTGCACTTCTGCAGGAAGTGGCCCACACCTGCCACTCATTAGCCAGCCAGGGAGGATCCCTGGAGCTCAGACCCCTCCAGGGGCTCTGAGAAATGGGAAATGAAGTTATCTCTTTGTGGGACAAAAGTCACTGTACATAAAGTGCACACAGCCCTTCTCAGAAGCTACCAGGAGCTGTGCCTGCTGGAACAGGAAACATGCTCCAAGCAGCGCCACTCCACTCTGCTCCACCTCCCAAAAGCCAGGGACTTTCCAGGGTGAACCTGGTCTGGTGCCAACACACCTACCAGGTCAGACAGTAGCTCAGCACCCAGTGACGGGGCTGAACACTCGTGACCATGTTGTTTACTGATGTCCGCCTGGGAACCAGGAATGAGGAGCCCCTCCTTCCTTATCCTCCTGGGACTGAGACATGGCTTCCTGCTCCCCAGCCTCCTCGCTTCCTCTCACCTCATCCAGGCAGGCGCCTGGTTCCTTGAGTTCTTGTCCCAAACCCCGAGTCACTGGTTTCACTGGTGACTCACCTTGGCTTCCCCTCTAGTGAGTTTGCCCTCTGTCTTAGTCATCATTCAACTGCTGGGGAGAGACACCATGACCAAGGCAACCCTTATAAAAAGAAAGTGTTTGATTGAGGACTTGCTTACAGTTTCAAGAGGTTATAGTCCATTATCATGGGGAACAACACAGCGGGTGGGCGGGGTGGGGGGCATGGTGGGAGCATGGCAGCAGTCACCACAGTCCAGGAGCAGTAGCCGAGAGTTACATCCTGATTCAAAGGCAGAGAGCAAGAGACTGGGCCTGGAATGCCCGCTCCCAGCGACACACTTCCTCCCACAAGACCACACCTCTGAGTCTATGGGGAGGGGCTCTTACTCAAACCACCACCCCCTCCCTTCTGCTCTCACCCTCAAATCCCTCTTTGACTTCCAGATCGCAGAGAGCATCACCTTTGAGAGACTCAAAATGCGAGACACCCTAGAGAAGGAAAAGAGGAGAATCCAGGACCTGGAGAACCACCTGACCAAGCAAAGAGAGGTATGGCTCTCTGAGATGAGAGGTCCATCCACGGCTCCTGCAGACCCGCCAGGCCCTGTGGCCAGGCAGCCAGGTTCAAATCCTTCTTCTGCTGTGCGACTTTAGGGAAGTTACTCACTGCCTCTGGGCCTCGGTGCTCCCGCAGGTGAATACAGTCAACTTCATTCAGCGGCGAGACAGGACATTGACTATAGCGCACAGACAGATGCACGCAGCGTGAGCTGCATGCATCAGCTCCTGGCTCAGAAGTGCGGGGGTGGGGGCAGGATCCGAACCCAGAGCTCCCAAACCGTTCATCTTCACCTACCTCTTCCACTATACTTCAGGCTCGTGTAGGGTAAGGCAGGGATGACCGAGAGGGGACATCCAGTCATGTCCGTGTCCCTTTCTTGGCAGAGCTTGTCATAGCAGTCATTACCTTCCAAACTAAAATGCATTTCTGTCAAGACCCACAGTTCTGGCCTGATGGGTAAAGAAGAGATGGCTGCACACACCTCAAAAACTGCAGATACTCGCTCGTTCTGGGTCACCAACGTGTGACGGACACACACACAACACACATACACACTTTAGCTAATATCTTAGTCAAAGTAGGTGAGCAACACCCAACCTGGCAATTGTGAGTTAAATTTATATTGAAAGGATCTCCTGGGCCTGCTGGTCTAAGAAGGGTGTCTGTGCCTCCATTTTGTGTGTTTTTTTTTTTAAACGCAGGCACCCACACCTTGTCATGCATTTGTTTTGAGTGCCCTGGATATAGGGTGGATCTGGAATCAGGGGTTTTTGTTTGTTTGTGTTTTTGTTTTTTTCAAGACAGGGTTTCTCTGTGTGACCCTGGCTGTCCTGGGGCTCCCTCTGTAGACCAGGCTGGCCTCGAACTCCCAGAGATCAGCCTGTCTCTGCCTCCTGAGTGCTGGGATTAAAGGCGTGCACCACCGCCGCCCGGCTGGAATCTGTGTTTTCAACAAGCTACCCAAATGACTCTGGAGCGTTTTGAACGCTGCCACCTAAGGAGAAACAAAGTCAGCAAAGCTCTCAGGATGGCACAGCTGCTCTGGACCCCATTCGGATGGGAGGCCTTAACTGATGGATGGGTGTCCAGAGGAGGCCGAGGCCAGCAAAATAAGGCAAGGCCCAAGATGTTGGGTCCTGGAGCTCAGACCGCAGGAGCTGTCTCTACTCTATTTCCCAAATAATGCACCCTGGAATGCTGCAGGATGAGTCAATAAGTGGTGGGGGGAGGGTGTAAGTCAGTAAGGGGTGGGTAAAGAAGAGAAGATAAGCTAGTAATCTTATTGGGGCTAACATAAATATAAATATATATATATAAAATGTAACATATATACAAGTATATATGTGTACACATATACATACATAGACTTACCACACACATACACACACACACACACACACACACATATGTGTATCAGGGCTGGAAGATGGCTCGGCAGTTAAAAGCACTGACTCCTCTTACAGAGAACCTGGGTTTGATTCCTGTTACCCACATGGCAGTTCAAACCACCCATAACTCCAGTTCCAGGGGATCCAACGTCTTCTTCTGGCCTCCATGGTAGTGTATAGACATAATGACAGGCAAAATACCCAAACACATAAAATAAAAGTAAATCTTTTTGAAAAGTATGTCACGAATCAATAAACAAACTACAATATATTCCAGCAGTTCCAGAGCAAGGAAAAACTGGTTGTGCGGTCACTATACAAAAATAGAGCAAGCACAGCAGGGCTATTAGTGCAAACCTGTAATCCCAGCTACGCAGGAGGCTGAGGGAGCTCAAGACCAGTCTGGGCTGCAAAGCGAGCTTGAGGCTAGCTGGGAAACTTGGTAAGACCCTGTCTCAAAATCAAAAGGAGAGAGAGAGAGAGACCTAAAGATAGAATTCAAAGATACAGTGCTTGCCTAGCAAGACCCTGGGTTCAAGCCCACAGCCAAATGGCAGGCAAGCACATGGAGGCCGAAGCCCTTCCAGGTGCCAGCCCCGAAGAGCCCCTCCACCAGGGGCTGTCATAAAAAGAACTGTGCACGGCAACAAGGGACATCGGTAGCGGTAGTGGCAGCCTTAGATCAGATGCCCAAAGGCAGTCACTGGGAGACCTCAGAGTTGGCCGGTGACAGCAAACACATTAGAAGCAGTGACACCCCCCACCATACAAAGGGACCTACCACGTACCAGGACAGAGCACAGAACTGCAAAGCAAACATTGTGTGACTCTGGCAGGGATCCTGCAGACCAATCCCCCCAACCCACCCACCCCAAACCCAAAACAAAAAGCAAAAATGGACAAGTTAAAAGCTTTTACCCGGCAGAGAGAACAGTGTGCAGATGCAACCCCCAGATTGGGCAGGAAATACTTGCCAGACACAGGTCTGGTTAATCTCTAAACCATCTGAGGAATTCAGTGGCTAACAGCAACACACACAGGTACCCAACAGACTGGCTTATTTGGTGTTATGGTGCTGGGGAATGAAGCCCAGGGCCTCACACACACTGGCCAGGTGTGCATCTTCCACTGAGCTACATCCAACTTTATTTTATTATTTTTGAAATGTGGTCTCACTTATTTGCCCAAATTGACCTTGAACTCACTATGTAATCCAGGCTGGCTTCAATTCCACCATCCTCCTGCCTCTAAGCCTTTCAAGTAGCTGGAATTATAGGCTGGCACCATTCTACCTGGCCTGAATAGACATTTTTCTTTCTTTTTAAAAAAAATCTTATTTTATTTTTTATGTGTCCATGATTGCTTTACCTGCATGTGTGTTTGATGCCAACAGAAACCAGAAGAGGGCATTTCTGGAGTTACAGATGGTTGTAAGCCACCATATGGGTGCCAGGAGTCAAACCCGGGCTCTCTGGGAAAGGAGCCAGGGCTCTTAGCCACTATCTCTCCAGCCTCCTGAATAGGCGTTGTTTTCAAAAGGAAGATTAAAAACTAGCAGGTACATGGAAGGTGAAAACTCCAAGGCTATCAAAATAGCCGGTTTAAGAAAAATTACTGATGGCATTGAGCTCAGCTAATGGAGTGCTCTCGCCTTGCATACCTGAGGCTGGGTTCCATCCCCAGTAGTTCATAAACCTGACTCGACGGCACACGCCTATAATCCTTGGGAGGTAGAGGTAGGAGAATCAGGACTTCAAGGTCATCCTGAGGGAATTCAAAACCGGTTGGGCTCTATCTCAAAAAACAAACAAACAAACAACTACTCAGACCTGGAGCGGCTTATTTGCACACAATTTTATTTGTATTCACAATAGAGCAATGAAAAGGTTAATGTCAAACTGGCCGTGGTGGCGCACACATTTAATCCCAGCGCTCGGGAAGCAGAGGCAGGTGGGTCTCTGAGTTTGAGGCCAGCTTGGCCTACAGAGCGAATTCCAGGACAGCCAGGTCAAAAAAAAAAAAAAAAAAAAAAAAAAGATGTCATCTACACGGGCAAACAGATAAAAGAGAGAAAATATAGAAGAAAAATAGCTCCATCCCAGTGGGTGTGGGGTGAAGACAGTCGACAATCTCTAGACTTATGAGCATGAAGCAAAGATGGCCAACAGCTGGCCATGTGTTGGATGAATGTGGAATGAAGATGGGTCTCTACAGTATCTATGGATATGGAACGAAGATGGGTCTCTACAGTATCTATGGATATGGACCAAAGATGGCTGTCAGCTGTTCACCACACACAGGGCAGCTTCATGGTGCAGCACAGAAGCAAGTGTGCTGTGTTCTCAGGGACACCTGGAGGAATCCATTGAGCATCGGGTGACAAGTGGCTCTGTATCTACGTCCTCTTAGGCAAGGCCAGTTGTCCCCATGAAGTCCCTCAATACTGATGTAACGTCAAACCTCACACAAAGCCTGGGACACAGAGACCAGGAAGTGACTCCCAGTGCAGCACAGGACAATCTGGAGACAGCAGTGCTGCTGTTTTTCTTTTTCCAAAAAGTATCCGTTGTCTTTTCTGATTACAAATGAGCCCCATTCCTCTAGAATATTTGACAAATACAGAAAATGACTCAGAAGAGCCTCAACATTGACCCTGCTTCTGCGGAGCTGAGCGCTCACCGCTGGCATTCGGATGTGATGCTCTCTCGGATGCCTGTGTGCTGTTACTATAGACATGGGTGATGCCGACGCGTTATCAAGATAGTAGCATGGTGCTATAAACAGAGACGAGGTTTTCCTGTCCCGACCACATTGCCCCAAATAATCACACAGAAACTTTCATTAATTACAAACTGTTTGACCTATTGCTCATGCTTATTATTAACTAGCTCTTACTTTTATTTTCTTTTTTTTTAAGATTTATTTATTATGTATACAACATTCTGCCTCCATGTGTGCCCACACGCCAGAGGAGGGCGCCAGATCTCATAATGGTTGTGAGCCACCATGTGGTTGCTGGGAATTGAACTCAGGACCTCTGGAAGAGCAGCCAGTGCTCTTAACCACTGAGCCATCTCTCCAGCCCTAGCTCTTACTTTTCAATTAACCCATCTCTATTGATCTATATTTTACCACGATGCTTGTGGCTTGTTACCTCATTTTCTATATGTCCTGCTTGTTCATCAGTTGGCTGGCATCTGCGACCCTGCCCTTCTCCTCTTTCTATTTTCCTGCCTGGCCTGATTCTCCCTTGCTATAGGCTAAAGCAGCTTCTTCATGAACCAATGAGAAGAGTACATATTTACATCGTACAGAAGTATTATTCCCCCAACACGGTGCCTACTGCTTCGGGAATTATTTTGATACATTACGTATTTCTAAAACGTCTCCATGTCACTGAATCACCTCCCACTGCCTGCCGCTGAAGAATGTCCCATGTCGCCCTGTGTGGGACTGCCCCTGGGTTGCTAGTCCCTCCCTCCATTAGGCTTGGGGTTGTTTCCCACTTTGCATGGGTATAGAAAGTGATTGGTGCCTCTTGCCTGTAATTCCAGCATTCAAGAGGCCAAGACAGAGACTCAGGAGTTTAAAGTCAGCCTGGGTTGTTGAGACTTTGTCATTAAAAAACAATGATAATCATAACAATGAATAAATTAACAAATAAGCAAAAGAAGCTGGGCTGAACAACTGCGCTGTCAGCTCTCCCTCCTTAGGATAAGGTGTTTGAGTGTAGCTGCTGGGTCCCTGCTCCCGCGTGACCTTCCCAACTTCCCGAAAGGATGAACTGATCCACACTATCAAAGCAGCTTGTGAGAGAGCCCAGGGCTGTGCCTCAAGATTACATCCCATGGGGCTGTGAGCGTAGCTCAGCCGGTAAAGTGCTTGCCAAGTGAGCATGGAGACCTGAATTCTAGCCCCAGAAACCACGTTTAAAGAGCCAGGCATGGAAGTTGGAGAGATGGCTCAGCAGTTAAGAGCATGAACTGTTCTTGCAAAGGACCTTGATTTGATTTGATTACCACCCATGTTGGGCTGCTCACAACTGTCTGTTAACTCTAGCCCTAGGGGTATTCAATGCCTCTGGCCTTGGACACCTAGCCTCCCATGAGCACACACACTTAAAAATCCTGAGCCCTGGGAGTCAAAACCAAGAAGAGTCCTGATGTTTGCTGGCCAGTTAGTCTAACCTAATCAGTGAGCACCAGGCCAGTGAGAAACCCTGTCTCAAAAGGGGTAGACCACATTTCTGAGCATGATACCTGAGGCTGTCCTGGGGCCTCCACGCTCACCACATACACACACACACAGACACACATACACACACACACACCTGTACATACTTATACAACCGTGCATACTCAAACACACCCACATTTTAAAAAAATGATGTCTGGAACCTCAGCACAGGGCTTAGAAGAAGATCCCCAAGGCGACAGTAGGATTGTGATAAAAATGAATGACGGTTTCGAGGGGAGACATAAGCTATGCCAAGGACTTGGAACTGGGATCCTTTCTGACCAGGGACCTGGAGTGCATCTCCAGGGTAGGTCATGTGATGAAGGGTGAAGGCACTTAGCACATTTATCCTGGAAAATAGATTTAAAGAGAGACATGACAGCTCTCCTCAAATGTTTAAAGGGCTGTCTCATAAAAGAGAAATAACACTGAGTCAAGGGCTCCCGGTGACAGAATTGGGCTCAGAGACCAGAAATCAAGGAGACAGATCTCTGCTGATGATAAGAAGAGAGCTCTGCAGTAATTGGAACCTTCCAGAAAATCCTCGGGCTTTGGACTTAAGAAGCATCGACAGACTGGGGTCTGTGTCCTCTCTCACGGCTCAGGGAATAAGGAGAGAAAGGTAAATATTGAATCCCAGGCGTTGTTAATTTGGTGTTTGCTGTTTGTCTAGGAGATAGAAATGAAGGGACAAAAAGAGGACATCTTAAATAATAAATTAAACGACGCCCTGGCCATGGCGGAGGAGGCTAAGCGGATGAAGACAGCCGAGAGCCGCAAAGCCGAGACCCTTGCCCTCAAGTTAGACGAGACAGTAGCCGAGCTCGAAAGGACCAAGACAAAAATGGTGGGTTGATCTGAAAACGGCAAGCTTCCCCCGTGGAAGACTGCAACATGTGCTGGCTAGTATTGTATCAGCCTGGCACACAAACCAGAGTCATTCGGGAAATGGGAACTTCGGTTGAGAAGATGCCCCCTCCAAACTGACCTGTGGGGAAGCCAAGCCTGTGGTGCCTTTTCTTGATTGGTGATTGAGGACTGGTGGGGAGGGCCCTGCTCATTAGGTGATTGATGACTGGCGAGGGAGGGCCCAGCCCATTGTGGGTGGGGCCACCTCTAGGCTGGTGGTCCTGGGTTCTATAAGAAAAGCAGGCTGAGCAAGCCTTAGGAAGCAAGCCAGTAAGCAGCACCCCTCCAGGGCCTCTGCATCAGCTCCTGCCTCCAGGTCCCTGCCCTCTGCAGTGGAGGGTGACCCAAGAATGGTAGACTGAAGTGAACCCTCACCTCCACAAGGTGCTTTGGTTTGTGGTCATCACAGCAAGAGAAATCCAGACCCTGACACATTTAGCAGGAGAATGCGGGTGTGGGGAAGGCTGAAACCAGGCCTGCCCAGGCTCCAGCTGCTGACATTCTGGGCCAAGTACCTTTCTTCTCAGGGACTGTCCTGTGCTTTGTGGACAGTAAGCAGCACTCTCCCCACCCCCAGCTGAGACAGCCACTGCCAAATGTCCTTTAGAGGCAAAAATCACCTCTGATGGGAAAGATCATCCTGCTGGACCGGGTGAGACAGGTTTGTAATCCCAGCTACTCTGGAGGCTGAGGAAAGCGAAACATACATTCAAGGTCTGCCTGGGCTACAAAACCAGCAGGGCAACTTAATTAGGACCCTGTCTCTAAATAAAATAAATTTGGGGATCTAGAGAGCTTGCAAAATATCCCACTGGTAGGAGCTGGGAGGCCTACGTCCAACATATTCTCTAGAAGGGAGAGCAGGAGCCGAGGAAGGCAGGGTGGGAGGGGCTGAGGTAGAGACATCAGGAAGGACCAGAAAGGGGAGGGTGGTCACAGAAAGGGGAGGGCTGATTTCAGCTGACAAGAATCGCTGGAGCAGGGAGGCAGAGACTGGCAGATCCCTGGGGCTCACCGACCAGCCCCATAGCCTACATGATAAGTTCCTGGTCAGGAAAAGATCCTGTGTCAGTAAAGGAGGTGGATGGCGCCTGAGGAATGACCGCTAAGGCTGTCCTCTGACCTCCACACACAGGGTACATACACATACAAGAAATACAAATTGGCTTGCTTTTTTCCTCATCCAACTGTTTATCCATTCATTAATTTTTTTTAATTTCATTTTTTTTAATTTGTTTTGGTTTTTCAAGACAAGGTTTCTCTGTGTAGCACTGGATGTTGTGGACCAGGCTGGCCTCGAACTCACAGAGATCCCTTTGCATCTGCCTCCCTGGTGCTGGGATTAAAGGCGTGCACCACCACTGCCTGGCTCATTAATGTTTTTTTTTTTTTTGAAAGATACATTTATTTCTATTTTATATGTATGGGTATTTTATCTGTATTTGTGTCTGTGTGCCATGTGTGTACCAGGTTCCCATGGAGACCAGATGAGGGTGTTGGATCCCCTAGAACTGGAGTTACAGATGACTGTGAGTCGCCATGTGGGCGCTGGAAATAGAGTCCAGGCCTCTGAAAGAGCAGCTGGTGCTCCTAACTGCTGAGCCATCTCTCCAGCATGCACACACACATAAACACACACGCACACGCACACACACGCGCCACACTCATTAATTCTCATCAAACATCTAGGCCTAGGTGTGGTAGGCACACCAGTAGGAGAGCAGGCAAGGCTTCAGCTGTGTGGATCTGAGGGACTCGCAGGGGAGAAAAACAAGAAACCAAGACCACATTATGTGTTGATAAAGGTCCTGGGAAGAAAATAAAAATGAAATAGAAATTATCTGGGACTCATCCATGAACACACGTCCAGGAAAATTCCCCGAAGCAGTAATGTTAGTGAGAGCCAAACTCTGGAAGATTTGGCTCTAACAGACAGGTCAGCCACACAGGGAGGAAGCATGAAGGATGCTAGCAGGGACATGCATGCGAGGCTCTCGGGTAGGATGCAGTTTAGCACCTGCACAGGCCAGGCGAAGGAAGCAGATTGCCGCCACCTGATCCAGCCCCTGAGGCTTCATCTCCCTCAATGTTCCCCCAGATTATGATGGAGGAGCGGCTGAGGCTGCAGCAGCAGTCGATGCAGGCCCTGCAGGATGAGCGGGAATCCCAGAAGCACGGCTTCGAGGAGGAAATCACGGTGTACAAAGAACAAATCAAACAGCACTCGCAGACCATCGTGAGCCTGGAGGAGAGGCTCTGCCAAGTGACTCAGCACCACAGGAAAATAGAAGGAGAGATTGCAATGTTAAAAGACAATGAATCAGGTAGGGCTGGGGCTGTGGGAGAAACCCAATGTCTAGCAGCTCCTGCGTGGCCCGGGGCTGGGACCCATCTAACAGCTCCGTTGCTCTCCTTCGGCCCCTTTTGCTCCTCATCACACATGATGCTAAATGCCCTCCAAGGCCTAACAGAACCAAAGTAATGACAATGAGTTAGGACATCCTTTATGTTAACCCAGTGAGCTGGCGAGGCACACGGGCAGCCAGAACTATTAGTGGAGTTGTCTTTTCCACATGAGGACATCAATCCAGGGCCCTCTGTGCCACTGGCCACTGTGACCCTACTAATAGCTCTCCTGGGCAGCTATGACCGGCCTCCTACAAAATAAACCCAAAGAGGCTAAAAACAGCAGAGTGACGCCACTCACTCACCCTAAATGACCTAGGTCACTCATGACAGAAACTAAGCCCTGGGTGGAAAGTTCTGGAAGCCGAAGCCTCAGGCCCTAGGTCTCTCAGCATCAGCACTGTTGGTGTTTGGCACTGGATGAACTTTGGTTGGGGGCAGGGCGCCTGCTTTAGCTACATCCCTGACCTCCACCACTAGCTTCATTCCTCCCTCCCCACTCACGGCCAAGTGTCTCCAGACATGGCCAAAGATCCCCCAGAGGTGAGCTAGCCTCCAGTGGGGGACACGGAGATGAGCTCAGGTTTACCTCACACACCTCCTATTTGCACATCTACGATGCCCCAACTTCCTTTAGGCACTGGAGATCCGTGATAGACAAGCCAACCGATATTCCTGTGAGTAACCAAGTTAGGGCCCTGACAGTGAGTTGGGGTAAGCAGGGCCCCACAACAAGGGCACAGAACAGGCTCTGTCCCCTAACCCAGAATTCAGGTAAGAGGGAGGATACTCAATGGGACCTAGGGGTGACAGCATCTTTGTCATGTCTGCCCTTAGTTAAGTGTCCAGCATAAGCCGGCATTACATACATGTTTGTTGAATGAATAAACAATTGAGTAAATTTGAAAAGCAGAGGACTAAGTGGACTAAGGAGTAAGCAGGGAAAATGGGAAGCCAAAAAACGTGAATTCTTTTAAGATTTTTGTCTGGAAAGAGAAAAGGGTAGGTGGTATGACCCATCAATAAGGCTGTACCTCTTGAAGCCTGGCTGGGCCATTGCCATCAGGTTCCTCATTCTCATATGGCTTCCTTGTCTGTAAATGTCACTGGCGACCCCTGCCTCACCCAGTAGTCAGGAAGAGCTCATAGCCATATTAGCCTATTTTCCATTGCTGACAACCTAGTCCCACGAGTGGACAAGTAAGAAAAGAAGTCTAATTGGAGGTTAGGTTCAAGGTGGATGGTCCACTTCTGGTGATGTCCTTGCCAGCAGAGTCCTGAGAAAGCTTAGGGTGTCACCTGTCAAGAGACAGTTTGGGGTGTACAAAGTTGTTGGTGGAGCACTGGCCGAGCATGCAGGAAACCCTAGGTTCAATCTGTCACTGCAAAAATGGGATCTAGTGGTGGATAGCTGTAATCTCAGCACTGGGGAGGTACAGGCAGGAGGATCAGAAGTTTAGAGTTATCCTCAGCTACATAGTGAGTTTGGGGCCAGCCTGGGCTACATGAGACTCTTTTTTAAAAAATAGGGGAAGGTAGAAAAGAATGAGAGACAAGGAGTCTGAATGTGTCTGGTCTCTGTCCCCCTGGTGTCCTGGGCTCCACCATGATGGTCTTGCCTAATCTACACCTCTAACACCACGGGTGAGATCAAGCCTCCACCTTCCTAAACCTCACAGTGGGGATTAAATGTCAACACATCATCTCAGAGGACACAAGCCACATCCTGACGTCATATACTGAGATGCCTCGGCCTGTTGGGCCATACAGGCAGGAAGTCTCAGGCTAAAGAAAGCTGCAATAAATTGTGAGAGACACAAGTGTGTTCACAGGAGAGGGGAAAGGGAAAGTCCACTGCATAAGGACTGTGGTGACGTTGACCTAACCCTCTGATGCAGCTCAAAAGGAGGAGGTACCTCAAGAGCCCGCAGCAGGACCCGCACCGGACAGCAGTGCCAAAGAAATAGCGTGCGACCATCTGATGTGAGTACCGAGGCGGAGGAACATGGCCAGATCTGTGTTCTCAGAGTCGCTTAGATTGCTCAGTTCCTGTTGCACGTGAGGACGGGAGATCCAGGCAGCTGTCTCTGCTCAGATCACAAGTCTGCCCTTGGTGGCCTTGCAGTCCTGGGGGAGTGGGGCTACTTCCCTGAGCGGCTGCATTTGTAGGAGAACCATTCCTGCAGCTTGGTGACTGGGAGCAGGCACTGTGATTTGCTTTCTATCCTGAATGCCACGCGCACACACACACAGACACCCCTGGGAAGAATCTCATTCTTAAGATCCCTTCTAACAGTGGAGACTGCTTACAGGGGAATGTTCTGGAAAGGGTTAACAGGTTGTGAGATGTCTCAGCAGGTAAGGGCACTCACTGCCAAGCCTGACAACCTCAGTGTGATCCCCAGAACCCATCCAGTGGAAACTGTCTCACAAGCTGACCTCTGACCTCCACAGGTGCAGCATAGCACATGTACACATACAAAATAAATAAGTAGAATATGGATGGGGAGGATCGCACTAAATGAACTAATGAGCTCGCCTCTCCCATCCTAACTAATGGTCAAGGAGTCCAGGGAGCCTCAAGGAACTGACAATTTTTTAAAAAACAAAACCTATCCGTGTCCAGGTGTGGCGGCACACACCTATGATCCCAGCCCTCGGGAGTGTGCACAGGAAGCCAGCCTGGACTATGTAATGACTCAAAAACATGATAAAGGACTTGGAACGTAGCTCAGTGATAGAGTGCTTAGCTTACATGTGTGAGGCCCTGGGTTGGATCTAGTACTGCTAAAAGTTAAACAAGCAAGGAGCAGAATAGCCCAGAAGGCAGAGCAATATGTAAACAAAGAGCCATTAAATCTTCGCTCCAAGGACAGAGGCACCCATGTGTATGTGTGTGTGTGGTGTGTGTGTACGTTCTTGTGTGTGTAAATATATATGTGTGTATACATATATACATATATATACATATTTTTTACACGAGTGCCTCTCTTTCTCTCTCTCTCTCTCTCTCACACACACACACACACAAACCTCTGAGCTTGCTAGAGTGACTCCCAGTCTACATTTACTGCCACCCCCCTCGCAGGCCTACTTGCCGTGGTCCCTAATGAGTGCCTGTCCTGTGGGACAGCCCTCCAGTGAGCACAGCAACTCTCATGGTGTCAACCGCGCCATCTGCCATCTATTCCTGCATCTCCTTCCTTGTCTGGTCCCCAGTGCCCAGGAGCCCAGCATGCCAGTGAACAAACAGAAAGTCCTCATTGTCTCCCCCTCTTCTCCCCATCCTCATGGAAGTCCTGAACCCGTCCCCCCACGGTCTTCCACCCTCTTTCCACAAAACCAACTGGCCTGTCAATCAGTGTTAACAGGTCCCACGCAGGACCCCACAGTGGACCTCCACCCAGCCCAACCTGACCCTTCTGTTCTTTCTCAAAGTGTGCTAAGTGCATCAAGATGATGCTCTTTTTTGAGTACTTAAAGGCTGCCTGTCCTGTGGCTAGGCTGGGGTCCTGGGATCCATCCCTGGGCATTTTGAACCTTTTCTCTGGGTCCTCCTTTCTAGCCACCATCGGGAGTAAGCAGGGACGGGCTGGCTCCATTGTGGTTGTTATTGTGGTTGTTATTGTTGAATTGCAGAGACGACTTACTGACTGCTCAGAAGGAAATCCTGTCTCAGCAGGAGGTCATCATGAGGCTGAGGACAGATCTCAGTGAAGCCCACGGCCGCATGTCAGACCTGAGAGGTTGGTATGAGTCCCTGAGTCACCTGACACCCTGACCCTCTCAGGAAGGAAGTGAAGGCAGAGTCAGCAGCCTTGGTCTCAAAGCCTCTCCTGGACCTGCTCTCCTGCGTGCCTGCAGCCCCTGTCACCCAGGAAACCACACATATTCGGTGGACCTTGAGCGTCAATATTGTCTTCCACTGCGGAGCATTCTCAACCCCTGGGAGGGCAGTAGTGAGGTTCCCCCGCCCCGCCTCGGGACTGGACCCTTTGCAGGAGCCTAGGTGCAATGTGAAGGGGCCTTACAAGCCTCCTCTTCATCATGCAAAAAGATCACAAACCTCCTTCTTCATAGGCCACCAATCCAGGGTAGGTGTTTTAGGAATCCATTCTGCCAATAGTTTTAGCATACCGGCTTTAAGGTGTGGCTCCTTGTCTTCAGGCGTGATCTCCTACAGACAAGAAGCCATGCCCTAAAGCCAGCACCCCAAAGCTATTGGTGGAATGAATTTCCACAACAGGTAAGGGAGAGAAAGCCAGGTGTCACACACCCTCCTGTGTGGACACACAGCCTGGCTCAGTCCCCCCCTCTCCTTATGTTTCTCCATCCTTCCTCTTGCTTCTCACAGCCTCCTTCTCCTTCCCATCCCCAGCCTCTGACATCCCCAAACGCTCAGGCCTGTTTGCTCCCTGAGACCATTGCCATGGTTTTCCAATAGGAAGGAGAGTAATAATACAGGATACAGTGAGTCAGAACCCAAGTCCAGAACCTGGTCACCATTAGGTCCTCAACTTTAGACAAGACTCCACCTCTCTAAGGCTCAGTGTCTGAATCTGTGAAGTGAGGGTGCCACCGATAATTCCCCTGTAACGTGCCACGGAAGATTTAAGGCAGTGTAAAGGTCTTAGTGTGGGTTCTCCCAGCAGCGGACCTTAGACGGGAACTCCACTACAGTCAGCCTATCTAAGCCATAACCCCAGTAAATGCCAGCAGTGAAACAGAGCTTGAGCCCGGAGGAAAAGAAAACGAAGTGCAGTAAGCTGTCAATCAAGGGGGCACTGAGGTACTTGGAACTAATTCTGCCAGAGAGAGCTAGGTGCAGGGACAGCTGTCTGTGCCAGCTGTGGATGGAACACTGTTGCACAAAGCCCAGAAGATTCCAGAGGCCAAGAAGACCCCTGGGCAAAAAGATGCAGGGGCCGCTGGGTGTGTGGAGCCTCCAGGAGGCAGCAGGCTCAAGTCCCAGCTCTAAATGACAGTGAGGTTGGTGTCACACACCTGTCATCCCAGCACTGAGGAGGATGAGTCGGGAAGATTAGAAGTTTAAGGTCATTGTTGACTATATAAAGAGCTGGAGACCAGCCTCGGATACATAAGTCCCTGTCTGAAAACAAAAGAATAAACAAAAAGTGTCAGAAGCAGGTAGCTGAACACTGGCCAGAAGGGGGGGGCATGGTCAGGGCCCTCACAGCTGCGCTGGTGTGACACTAGAGTGAGGCAGAAGCAGGGGGCTTCCTGTGCCACCCAATGTCACGTGCTGAGACTCTGGCGGAGCTCCTAGGCGGCACCCGAGCCCCCGAGAACCCTGGGGCCAACCTGCCTCACGGATCTCTCTCATAGGGCTGTCAGATAGGCCAGGACGGAGATCGGAGGTGGAAAACCCGCTCACCACTCCACGTCTGTCACCACAGGGGAGCTAAGTGAGAAGCAGAAGATGGAGCTGGAGCGACACGTGGCCCTGGTGCAACAGCAGAACAAGGAGCTGAGCATGCTCAAAGCGAAGGTGGCACAGACAAGCGGCCTGGTGGAGAAGAAAGACAGGGAACTGAAGGTCCTCAGGGAGACGCTCAGGTGTGGGAAGGGGCCCTGTGGCATGACCACCCCAAGGCGCCTGGCACAGAGAGAGGGCTCAGCAGATGGTGGTGGAATCGGATGGGTGAAGGAGTGGTGGTGTTCGTTGCTTTGGACATCCATTAATTAAAACAGGGCTGTGTTGTGTGCTGGACTGGACGTTCTCCGGGGCAGCAGGGCTCAGCTTAAACGCAGGAAGCCTGAAAGAATTCAGTCACCTATGAAAATAGCTTTTACCTCCAGGTCTCGGAGGGATGCAAAAGATCCCCGAGTTTTCTGACACCCGCGATGTCCCTCTCTACCCCAGGGCTTCCCAAGAGAAATATAGACCCCACCTGAGCACGGAGCAGAAGCCGAGGAATCCGACCCCCAAGTGTGACATCTCCCTGCAGATAGAACCAGTGCACCAGGATACATTCTCCAGTTTCCAAGAGGTCAGTGTCCAGAGCTGGGGCTGCAGGCAGGATTGGGTTGGCGGCAAAGGCCCACGGGTTAATGGCTCCTAAAAGTATTGCTCATTCACATGGAATGGCAAAGTCAGACAGAGTGCTGCCCCATGGTCATAGTCTCCATGGTTACACTATCAACAACAGAGACAGGGCCAGCAGCTCTCTCCTCTGAAGCCACCAGGGCTTCCTACAATCATGAACTATAGAAGCGGTTGGGTAGTGGTCGGCTATCCGCCTTGGATCAAGTTGGCCTGGGCTTGCATGCCAACCCCTCCACACATAGAAAGTCTGTGCCCATGGGGAAATCACAGTGCCCCAGTTCCCACCTTTGGGAATAAGAGTCCCACGTCAAAGGTTGGTTGGGAATACATTTTATTCATGCACACCCACAAACACATCTGGAAGGAAATTTTCTGCTAATTCTTCAGTTTGTTCCCTATCTCTCTTGTGTGTGTGTGGTATGTTCGTGTGGATGTCAAAGGAGGACTGGCTGTAAGCTATCTGGCCCGAACTGTCTTATCACCGAGACAGGGTCCCTTGCCCAACCCAGTGTATACCATTTTATTTTTCCTGCAGGGCTGGTGAGCAAACCACAGTGTTCTCCTATTTCCATACCCCCCACTGTCCCCATCAGCTTTGGAGTTACAGGTGCATGCAAACATGCTTAGTTTCTTAAATGGGTGCTGGGTATCTGAACTCAGTTCCCCAATGCTTGCCCAGTAAGCCATCTCCCCTGCTCACAGACATTGTTTAATGGCCTCTTCTCAGCCAAGTCTGTAAAAGTCCACGTTGTTTGTTTAAATGGCTGCTTGGAATTCCATTTTGTGTCTGTTTTATCCACTCAGTCCCCAGATGATGGAGAGTTCAGCGGCGTCTCCCTTAGTCCGGTGCTGTAGTTAGTGTAAGTTGCCCCTGAGTAGCTGCTGGCTGTGAAGCTGCTGGGGCAAAAGGGCTTCCTTAACTGTGTGGCACAGAACCAAATGACCTTCCCAGAGAACCATGCAGTTAATGTGACCCGCATACAGCCCACACACACATACCATGGCAGTCACTTGTGACTGCCCAGAAGTCCCAGATGCTCATCCAGTAGGAAGCATGTCTGGGTGAGAACAGCCTCCATCAGATGGTCCCCAAAGCTGATGCTCACGCTCTGCCCCACGCCTGGTGCCTGGTGCGGTCGCCTTCATCGTTGTTCCTAGTAGGCTGACTGTGGGGCGCAGTGGTTCCTCGAGGCCTCCGATTCCTAGAGTCCAGTCCAGAACAACCTTTTCTTTCCACTTTAAGAAACCAGAGAGTGAGTCATCTGTAAAAGAAACAAGGCCAAATATGTCAACAAAGACATTACCCCTGCCAGACAGCAGCGAGCCCAGGCTTCAGGCAGCCAGGATGAAAGCCTTTGAGGTCCAGCCAGCTGTCCCTGGCAGTGAGTGCTCTTCAGAGCACTTTAATAGAAGGGGCTCTGGTTGCTCAGGGCAACCAGGAGGAGAAGTGCAATGGCCCAGGTTGCTGGAAACTCAGCTGGGCAGCAGAAAATGTCCATCACTCCTGTTGAGATCCTGAGCCCTAGAAGCAGGCCCTGACCCACAGCCACTATTGAGCACCTGCTGTGGATCAGGCCTTGTGCTAGACAGGAAACGGCTCACAGGTGCCCTGCACATAATCTCCCCCCCTCCAACACGCACGCCCCACATGTGTTCCTTGGGGAGACCTGTTGAATGGTGACTTTTAGTGTCTGTCTCCAAGCTGAGGTTAATGGGGGAGGGAGGATGCAAGATCAAAGGCAAAAAGCATCCCTTCTTGGAACAGTGGTCCTCGCCCAGGCTACTTCCTGTTTCCGAAGCCAGAGAGGGTCAGAGGGCTCAAGAGTTGTATGAGAAAGAATCCGTGTCCTCTCTCAGTAAGAGAGTTCCCAGAGGAGCCTGAGGAGAGGTCACATGGTGCGTGGAAGCCTAGGGGAGTCTGGCCTGGCTGCTGGGCCTCTCCTTCTGCCCCAATGCAGCATCTCCCTGCTTCTGTGCAGAAGGAGGGAGTCTTCAGGTGACTCCTCCCAGGAGAAACAGATGCCCTCAGGCAGATGCTTGAGACCGGTGCAGAACCAAGCCCTGAGGTGGTACAGCTTTGGGGCTATACGCCAGACTAGTCAGGTCGCCTCACCCATCCGGCAGTCCCAGCACTATCAGAAGCTGATGAAGGCTGCTCACTCCTTCCAGACTGTGCACAAGGTCATCACAAGCTCAGTCCAGGGAGGACCACAGTCTCCACGGGAGGCATGCTTTGCCCTCCTGGAGCCTGTGTGTGGGAAGGGAGGAAACAGAAAGAAAGTAGCCAGTATAGAACAAACCATCCTAGGGACAGGGGGGTGGGCAAGCAGCTTGAGGAGCTGTTAGGGCAGGACTTGGGACTGTCCTAGTTAGTTCCCTATGGCTGTGATAAAGACTCTGACCAAAAACAGCTTAGGGAGGAAAGGGCTCATTTATCTTACAGCTTACAGTTCATCGTGGAGGAAGTCAGAGCACTCACTCGAGACAGGACCCTGGGGGCTGGGAGTGAAGCAGAGGCCACGGAGGAGTGCTGCTTACTGGCTTGCTTTTCCTGGCTTGCTCACCCTGCTTTCTTTATTTTTTTTTAATTTATTTATTTTTATTTTAGTACATTGGTGTTTTGCCTGCAGGTATGTCCGTATGAGTGCATCAAATCCCCCTGAAACAGGAGTTGCAGACAGCTGTGAGCCGCCATGTGGGTGCTGGGAATTAAACCCGGGTCCTCTAGAAGAGCAGCTGGTATTCTTAACTGCTGGGCCATCTCTCCAGCCCATCACCCTGCTTTCTTATATACCCCGGGACCACCTGCCCAGGGGTATCACTACCCAAATGGACTGAGCCCTCCCACATCAGTCTGCCCACAGACCAATCTGAGAGAGACATTTTCTCAACTGAGGTTGCCTCTTCCCAGATGAGTCCCGGTGACAAAAACAAAACAAAACAAAAACCCTGACCAGAACAATAGATAAGAGCATCATAAGAAACAGGTTCTCTCAGAGCTGGTGGTAAGAGGTCCCCACAGGGGGAAATTTAGAGCGGAGCCAAAAGAAAGAAACAGTGTGTCAGAAATGTCAAGGGGAGGGGAGCATTCCCACGAGGCCTCAGACCGCATTGCTGAGCCCCTGGAAGAAGGCTGTGGGCCTTGAACACCCCCCCCCCACACACACACAGGGATACAATATAACTAGCAGGGAGCCTGGGACCGATCATCCTATTGGCCTTAAGGAAGCAACTAGAGTCAGCGGAGGAAGAGCAAATGCTTCTCTTTCCCTGGCCTCTGCTCTGTCTGTGGGTGGATTTTCTCTCACTGATGCTAGGGTGTGCAACGCTGAACTGTGCATCATCTGTCTGGTGCACAGAGTTCAGATCCATGGGAGGGCTCAGCTTGGGTCTTTGATGGAGGTGCCTGTAATAGCATCTAGCACAGGGGAGTGGGGAGGGAGGGCAATGAATATGAATGAGAATATGGGTAGCTGGTAATGGATTGATAGACACATGCGTATATACCTAGAAACAGAGACAGGGCTGGGTGTGTAGCTCGGTTGGTAGGGTGCTTGTGAGGCACACAAAGCCTTGCGCTCACCCCTTAGTACCACACAAACTGAGCACAGCTGCACACACCTGAAATCCCAGCGCTCAGGAGGTAGAGACAAGAGGACCAGGAGTTCAAGGTCATACATAGAACCATAAATATATATGTATATGTCTACATAGACAGTTTGAGGGCAACCTGGGCTATGAGAGATCTTGTCTCAAAGGAAAATTTAAAAAGGAAAAAGATTTTTAAAAAAAGGAATAGAGACAGAGATGCCTAGCTATATAAAATTTTCATAATTTCAGTTCACCTCGTGCTATATATTTGTCTTCGGTATCTATCTCTATAATCTAAAGTGAACCAAAAGTTGCTATTTTAAAAATAGTTATAAAAAAGAGATCGTTGGTTTTTTTCCCTTTCTTGCCAGTTTGGCTGAGGCCTCCCCCTAGCAACTGTCAGACAACAGAAATCTGCTCTCAGCACCCCATCCCAGCCCCCCACACACACTTAATTATCCACTTATCATTTGTCCCTGCCCACTATGTCTCTCCCTATGTACTCCCACACACACACACACACACACACACTGTCTGTCCTCTCATCCTGGGGTACAAAATCCAGGACAGCAGGGATTTGCCAGTGCCACTCCCTGACGGAGCCGTAGAGCCTAGCGCGAGCCTAGCAGTCTGAGGTGCGGACGGAGCAAATGAATGATCCACTAGAGAACTAGAGAATGGAGACGGGGTCTCAGGTAACCCAGCCTGGCCTCGAACTCACTATGTAGCCAGGAAGGACTTCTGATCCTTCCAAGTCCACCTCCCAAGTGCTGGGATCACAGGCGAGTGTCACTTCACCCTGTTTATACAGTGCTGGGGATGGAGCTCAGGGCTTTGTGTATGCTAGATAAGCACTCTGCCTTACTGGGGTGCACATCCTCAGAGCATGACCTTCAATGACCTTCCTTGTCTGTGCCCTGAGGAAGCCTCAGTCTAGTCTCTAATGGTCCCATGGGACCCACATGTGGCCAGCAGCTATTGTACTGTATGAGGCAGGCATGGAATGTTCTATTGTTATAGAATGTCCTGTTGGACCTGCCATAGGATCTAGAGATCCTGGAGTCTCAGAGACAGGTCTCTCTAGACCAGCCAAGTCCAGACTGTCCAGTTCCCCCAAGCAGACAGGAGAAAACCATCCTTGTAACCAGTGTAAAAGGAAGCCTCACCAGGTCTCACCTAAAATGCCCTTCTGGGGCTGGGCATACAGCTGAGCAACAAAGTGAGAGCTTATTGTGCATGAGACCTGAGTTCCATCCTCAGCAACACAGAAGGGAAAAAGGGAAAGAAAACAGTAAAACTGCACCCCCCTAGAAGTAGAACCGGAGGGGCTGGAGAGACGGCTCAGCAGTTAAGTTCACATGTGGCTCTTGCAAAGGATTTGAATTCTGTTGGCAGCACCTACATCAGGCAGGTCACAACTACCTGCAACCCCACCTCCTTGAGACATGACACCTTCTCTGGCCTCCACAGGCACCTGCACATGCACATGTGTGCACATACACGCACGCACGCACGCACATACACACGCACACAATTTTAAAAGTAATAAAAATAATTCTTTTTTAAAAGTTACTATTCAGGCACACAACTTTAATCCCAGCACTTGGGAGGCAGAGGCAAGTGGATCTCTGTGAGTTCAAGGCCAGCCTGGTCTCCATAGTAAGTTCCAAGACAGCCAGAGATACACAGAGAAACCCTGTCTTGGGGGGGGGGGGAGTTACTATTCAGAACAAGATCAGATTTTTAACAAATGGAGACTCAAAGCTGGGTGGGGTGACACACATCTTTAATCCCAGCACTTGGGAGGCTGGTAGAGCTCTGAGCTCAAGGCCAATCTGATCTACATAGTAAGTTCCAGAATAGCCACGGCTATGTAGAGAGACCCTGTCTCAAAAAAAAAAAAAAAAAAAGAAAGGAAAGAAAAGAAATGGAGCCACAGGCATGAAAGACCATTAGAGGAAGAAATAAGGGCTGCAGAGACAGAGTCTAGGGGGGGCGTTTTATTTATAGTACCACTAAGTAGGAAGAGGAGTCAGAAATCCTCCTACACGGGACTTGATATTTGCGATGAAAAATGTAAATCCCTTCCCTGCTGAAGCTCTCATGGTATTTTCCAGAAGTGCTGAAGTGGCAGGGTTTCCACTGAACAGGAATTGTTCATGTCCCCGGGAATCTGAGGGACATATCTGGACCCTTATGGAGCTACTGACTGTGCCACCCTGTCTCCAGGAGCAGTCCTTCAGTGACCTGGGGGCCAAGTGCAAAGGGTCTCGACACGAGGAAGTCATCCAGAGGCAGAGGAAGGCCTTGTCAGAACTCCGGATACGAATCAAAGAACTGGAGAAGGCCAACTCCTCCAGTAAGTTCTCTGCTCCTTAGTCCCAGCTTGGGGGCCCCAGAGCCTGGTGTGCACCCTGGGGACTGACTGATTGGCCAGGTATGTCCCCCGCATCATCATCTCATGATCGGAAGGACATTATAACACTAACAGTGATGGCCCAGGCCCCACCTCAGAGTCAAGTGCAGGCCCTAATGTCAAATAAATAGGACACGAAAAGCTCACTCTTGTCCTCCTCCTTATTTCGCTGTGGCCTGGTGGGAAGTTTGTCATAGTCTAAAGCTACCCCGGGGTGCCTCTTAGAGTACCTCATTCAGAAAGGCTGGCATTGGCTCAGAATGGGCAGCTGGTGGCCAAGCAAGGCACTGAGCACCAGGTGTCCCAGTACGAATCCCATCTTCATCTCTGCACCTGAAAGGCCTTAGGTGACGTTCACCTCTGCAGGGACAGCTTTGTGGCCAAAGCCTCATACTCCGTGTGTGGCCTTGGGCAAATACTTTAATTTCTCTAGACCTTGATTTCCTTATCTGCCAGAGAGGTTGTGAGGATTAAAAAACGTTCCTGTGGTAAGTTGTCCCGTAAGCCACAGCTACAGCGATGATGGGAAATGATGTCTTCCTGAGTCTAAATTATTTCTCTTGTAGATCATAAGGACCACGTGAATGAATCGTTCCTAGAACTAAAGACTCTGAGAATGGAAAAAAATGTACAGAAAATATTATTAGACAGAAAGCCTGACTTGACAACTCTCTCAAGAATAGAGATCCGATCGGTAACCAAAAATCGTTTATCTCCGCAGTGACTGACAGGAGAGGGTGGGCAATAGGGCTGATGTGAGCTGAGCTGCAAGCCAGTGTGCTGAAGGTTCGGGGCCAGGGCCTCCCTGGTAAGCAGGTGTCTGTCTACATACACCCGCCAGTGAGTCATTGGATATTGGCACAGACAGTGGCCTCCATCTGCACGGTACAGTCTGTCATTGCTTTGACTCTGAGCCACACTGATCACTGAAGCACAAAGGGCTCCTCCTTTTCCCATGAGATGTGACATCCTGCAGAAAATGTCCAACAGGCTGATTCATGAGACTATGCCATGAGTTTATCAAAGTCTTCTGTTCCCCGTAACCCAAACACACGAACACATATAAGCGGAAGGACACTGGGATGGGAGAGCCAGAGCGCCCTGTGATGGGGTCCAGCCTGAATGCTGTGTGTCCACCAGCAAGGCTTTGACAAAACCCTGAAAGGAGGGTCAGGTGCGGCGACACGCACACCTGTAATCCTGGGACTCGGGAGTATAGGCAGGAATATCAGGGGTACAGGTTATGCTTGACGACATGCTAAAGTTTAGGTCTACCAAGATTACTTATGACCATCTCATCAACAACAAAAATCAAGGTAACTCTACGGATGCTTTGGCCAGGGCCTGACTCAGAATTCATACTAAATAATAGGTAGCTGTTACTCCTAAATAATACTATCCAAGGAAGGAGTGGGACCTTAAATAACAAGATTCTCGGGAGTGATTGTGACATTAAAAGTGAGCTTACGACCTAAAGGATGTTAGACTAAGTAGTTGATGGACACATGACAATGGACAGCTTGGTCAGTGTCAACCACAGGACCCACCAACGACATACTGGCTGACACACTGAGAATAAAGCACCTGGAAGCTTCTAAAATGAACACTAGAGTTATCCTATCCGAACCAATATCCTGTCTAATTATCTTTCTGGGCATTTACCATCATTGGATGTGAATGTATTTGAAGTAAGATAGTTTTCTTAATAAAAATCGCACACCCCGTCTCCAGGGCTGGGTGTGGAGGGGCAGCCTCCAGATGGCAGGTCAGCTAGATCTCATGGCCCGATTCTGCTTCCCAGACAGGCCGTCCCTTGTGGATGACCCTCCACTGCCAGTACACAGCAGGGGACCTCCCAACTCCATTTTTCAAACCCTTGATCCTCCAAGGTTGGAAGCAATTCGAATTCTAAGAGGAGCAGGAAGGAAGAAAAGCCCACATGGATGGAGCGCTTGCTGCGTGCTGAGCTTGAGCTGAGCCCTCCGCGAATCCTTGTAGTAGCTGGGCATTTCCACTGTCCCTATTTTGCAAATGAAGAATTAGGGTTTCAGAAAGCCAAGTGCCTCATCCAAGGTCCCAGAGATACAGAAGGATAGAGCCTGTACTCTGTCCCTGGCTGTCTTCCTCTGGCACTCTGTCAGTCTGCAGAGAAGGATGGAAAGGCGGGAAGCAGAGAGGGGTGGAGAGGACTCTGCTCAATTTACTGTCATCTTCAAAGCCATGAGGGCTGGGGAGATGGCTCAATGGGTAAGAGCATTTGCTCTTCAAACATGAGGATCTGAGTTCAAATCCCCAGCGTCCATGGAAAGAGCAGGGTGCGGCCACACACCCACCTCTAACTCCAGCATTCTGGGAAATGGAGACAGGGTTATCACTGAGGCTTGCCAGCCTAGCTGGTTTAGTGAGAGACCCTGTCTCAAGGGAATAAGGCAAAAAGTGACAGAACGGAACACCCAACCTCCTCTGGCCTCTACACACACACATGGGTTATACACACCTGTGCATACAAACATCATTCATGTGTTCACGCATACACACACCATATGCATGTGTAAAACACATCACATGTAGTGTACAACACACACACACACAGTCTTATTTCAATATATCACCGTGTCTCCTCTTACCAATTTTCAAGCCACAGTTACCACTGTCAAGCCTTTCTGGTTTTATGGTCAGGTTTTTTGGGGGGGGGTGCTGTTTTGATCTCCAGGGGTCACTTGGCAGCACCTGCAGATGCTAAGGACCAACCAAGATGCCCGTGATGTGCCTACTGAATGCTAGGGTCCACTTGAGTCCTGACAAGGTGTATGTGTTACAGTTACTCAAGGCTCTCTACCTCCTCTGCCTGGCCTGGCTTCTGTCCCATGCTTCCAGTCACAGCTTCCAGAGGCCAGCTGGCTGATGCGGGCATAGCAAGCGCACAGCTGGATGACCCAGCCTACATCATCTCAGGAAATGGTCCAAGGGAGCCTCACCCACCCAGAGAACACTGGGGCCACACCTTCTGAGGAACTCATTTCTGTTGTGTGAAAATGAGGTTCCTCTAACTAGAGGAGAACACACTGTTCCTGTGTAGCCGTCATTCATTCCTCAGGCACACCTTGTGCCACTATGTGATCAGAGACTGCCATGCTAGGTACAGGAGTGGGGTACACACAAACAACAGCACGGTCCCCATTCTGTGGAGCTTGTCACTTAGGCTGGGGCTTCTCAATGTTGACACAATATTTGGGGTCAAGGGCTGGGATACCTTAATTGTAAAAGTAATTGCCACACAAATATGGTGACTTGAGTCTGATCCCCAGAACCCACATTAAAAAGGGGGAGCATGGTAGTGCATACCTTTAATTCCAGCACTTGCGAGGCAGAGGCAGGAGGACCTCTGTGAGTTTGAGGCCAGGCGGTCTACAGAGTGAATCCAAACTAGCCAGAGGTACACAGTGAAGCCCTGTCTCAAAAAGAAAAAAGAAAAGAGCCGAGGACTGTAGTGTGCTCTTGCAATCCCAGTGCTGGGGAAGTGAAGACTGAAGGATTTCTGGGGATCAGCAAGCCTCAGGACCTGGTGAGAGACACTATCAAAGAACAAGACGGAGGGCGGACAGCTCCTGAGAAATGACACCTGAGGTTGGCCACGGGCCTCTGTCTCCACACACATACACTATCTAGGGTCAGATGACTCCAGGCCCGTTTGACTGGGGACTGTCTGGTTCAGTGATAACCTCATCATCCTCCCATTGGATGCCAGTAGCACTTGCCCTCTTCAGATGAGCCCAGACATCACTAACAACCCGGGAAAGTGGGGTGCAAACTTAACCCGGCTGAGAGATACCATTCTAGAGGGAAGACATCAGAGGAGGAACCGGCAGACATATAACAAAGCTGATGACCAATAATTCCATCTAAATGGTCAGGAATAGAGATAAGAAACCTGTGGGACCCCCTCTTCCATAGTCACACAAGGTCCTAGCTTCCCCATGGCTGACACCAACAGACCACCAAGGGCGTGTTCGTTTCTCTTTTATTTCAGCCTCAGAATGGCCTTTTCAACTTGACCTCCAACTTGGCCATCGAGAAGACCATGAAAACAGATGCTGCAGAAGCCTTAGACCTCAGCGAGAAGCTGGTGTGTGCACGCACCGTCCCTTCCCTCCCGCTTCCTTTCCGCCCTGCACTGGTCCCCGCATGTCATCACCATTAACCGTAGGGCTGTTTACTAAGTATCAACCTCTGGGTCTTATTGAGCCGTTCTAATAACTCGGCCAGACCCAGCTGCCACCCAGCATGGGCCAGGAATCAACACGGAGCCCAATTCCTTGAAAGCTCCATCATTAGAATGAGTGTTAAAGTCTGTTGTCAATCTCCACCCGTTCCAGAAAGGACTTATTGTTCGTGGCTGTGGGGGAAATGATAGACCGCAGTCACTTCCAACATACTGGTTTGCTTCCTCCGGCTGCAAAGAGTGAGCTAGAGTTGACATCAGCCTCCCGATGGCCTCCAGGCAGCCCCTAGCGCTGCCCTCACCAGCAACCCATCTCCTTGCAGTACATGGACATGAGCAAGACGCTCGGCAGCCTGATGAACATCAAGGACATGTCCGGCCATGTGAACTTGAAACACCTCTCGCCCAAAGAGCGTGAGAGGATCAACCACCTCCGGCAGAAGGACCTGGACCTGGTGTTTGATAAGATCACTCAGCTCAAAACCCGGCTTCAGAGGAAAGAAGAACTCCTGCGAGGATGCGAGCAGGAACTGGAGCAGCTCAGGTACCGCCACTGCGCGTGGTCCCCGCCTCAGCTGCCCCGCAAGTCAGAGGCCAGGATGCAGATTAAGGGAAAACACCAGCTGGGGGACATGACCTCCTGGAGCCTAGCAGGCATTAAGCCCTGGGTTCCATCCCCAGCAGTACATAAACTTGGCACAGAGTAGTTCACCTCCATAACCCCAGCACTCAGGAGGTAGAGGCAGGAGGATCAGGAGTTCAAGGCCATCTTCTGCTACACAGAAAGTTCAAAGTAAACCAGGGTAACATATGACCCTGTCTCAAGATAACAAAAGGCTTGAGATGGTTCTATAGGCAAAAGCACTTGTCCCACAATGGTAAGAAACTGAGTTTGGATCCTCAGGATCCACATACAGACAGTAGCAGGGGTGTCTATAGTTCTAGTGTTCCTATGGGAAGATGGGAGGCAGAAATGGGGTTCATTGTTCTGGCATACAAAACAGAAAAGCAGCAGAGATATCCTGCCTTCAACAAGGTTAAAGACATCATACCTGAGCTTCATCCTCTGGCTACCACACATGCGTGCCCACATTCACACACACATGAACCTTGATTTCACACAGACTTGCAGGTCCCCACCCACACCCTAGAGCACTGGAAAGGCCGGCCATCTTGAGCCACCCAATGCTGTCCACGTCCAGTGTGTTCTGCACTCTTGTCCCCAAGTCTTTGTCACGGTCTCAGAAGTCAGCTCCATATGGAAGGATCTAGAGAGGTTGGGGCCTTGAGGGCGAGTGGGGACGGTGAGGGGAAACAGCACTCCGTCTCTCCATGCACCCAGGCAGAGCAAAGTGTCCATTCAGATGTACCAGGTGCAGGTGGCGAAGCTGGAGGATGATGTCTACAAAGAAGCCGAGGAGAAGGCGCTGCTGAAGGAGGCCCTGGAGCGCACAGAGCAGCAGCTGTACCAGGAAAGGAGGCTCAACGGGGCCCTCAAGCAGCGGAAGGTGAGCCATTTGACCCCTTAGAAAGGGCAGCTGGGAGTGGGGGCGCACGCCTTTGACCCCAGCACTCAGGAGGCAAAGCCAGGAGGATCTCTGTGAGTTCAAGGCCAGCCTGGTCTACAGAGTGAGTTCCAGGACAGCCAGGGCTACACAGAAAACTTTGCCTCAAAAAGAAAAAGCAAATGATCTAACAATCCCAGGAAGACCCCACCACCACAGTGCAGAAGGTGGCAGGACAGCTTTTCTGGCCAACAAACCTAGTTGGGCTCAACACTCTGCTCTCCACCACCTGTTTTGAGACCTTGCCGGTCCCCAGTGAACCTCGGTGTTGTTTTTAACTGCATCTGTTTATTTCACTGTCTGTGCATGGGCGTGCATGTGCTACAGTACACATGTGGATGTCAGAGGACAATTTTCAGGAGCCAGTTCTTTCCCTCTACCGTGTGGGTCCTGGGGATCAAACTCAGTTGTCAGGCTTGGCAGCAGACCCCTTCACCCACTGACCCACCTCGGCAGCCCCCTCAGCTCTTGCTAGGACAGAACAGACCTCAGGCTCGGATCAGACTGACAAGGAAATTAACCACAGCCACCATCTCTTCATGACCCTCCGTAGGTCAGGCCCAGGGCTCCATCTGCGCTTTACAGACGTGGCCATATACCAGCGTCCTCAAAGGGCCTCCCCGGTGAGGGCATGGCCCTGATTTTTTTTTTTCCAGATGAAGAAATGGTGCCTCCGTGTGGGTTGAGAGACCAGGGCTGGGGATGGGACGTAGCTTGGTTGGTTGAGTGCTTGCCGAGCACTCATTATTCATTCACAAAGCCCTGGGTCAGATCCCCCACACACACACACACACTGCATAAACTGGGTGTGGGGATGCCCTGCCTGTGAGCCCAGACTCAGGAGGAGAGACAGGAGAGTTAAGAGTGCATAGCCATGTTTGGGGCGCACCTGAGCCACATGAGATGAGCCCCTGTCTAAAAGAATAAGAAAAAACAGGAAAAACAGAGGGTTGAGAGGTTGGCCCAGGTTCACACAGTGGCTGGTAAATAGGGCTGCACCATGGTCCCAGGCATCTCCCCTGATTCCTGTACTGTATGCTGGGCTGTCCCCCAGGAGTCCCCTTGTAATTATTATCTTTTTCGACTTTGGAGCTGCATGTTTATGTGTGGGTGCACATGTGTTTATACACACACATATATGTATATATACATATATATGAGTGTTTACATGTATATGACTCGTGCAAGTATGCAAATATTCATGACAATGGACATGCTTGTATATGTGTGTATATGTGTGACTGTAACAGTGTATGTGTCTGTGTTGGCATAGACATACACATGGACTCTTCTGTGTACATCAACATGGATGTGACACTGTGGGGCGGGGGTGAGCTCTGAGGAGGCCAGGACATCAAAGAAGATGCCCTCCCCATTCAGAAAGCTCTTCTGGGGGCAGGGGGCAGAGTCATCGGAGAAGCCCAGCCCCGCCCAGCAGAGAAAGCAACCCAAACACTGCTTGCACACTCATCCTTTTGAATTAAACATCACAAGCCTCCACATGTGTGTGCCAGGGGCTACCTCAGGCAGACCACAGGGGCCTTTTGCACTAAGCCATGCCAGGCAGCTGAAGCATGACAAGAGGTTGAACTTGCCAGGGTGCCCACTTCTTCCCAAGGTACCCCCTGAGACTTGGCAGCCCAGGTCCTCGAGATCAGACTCAAAACCACATAACAGGACCTCAGAGGGGCCCCCAACAGCCCACTGTGGTGTGCTGGCTGAAAATCTAAGAACTTGGAGATTTGCATAATCAGTGTCACATGCATTATTCATGAGCTGCCTCCTTCATACACAATGCAGCTGGCCAGCCCGTTGGCACCAGACATCCTGCGTGGGTGACCTGAAACGGTCCAGTTGAACCTGCAGCAGGGGTCCCCGCAGAGCTAGGACTGGAGCCTTGCAAATTCTCGGGTTTTACAGTCTGGAGAGATAGATGGAGCTGCAGCACGGCCACTTTGAGCTGATAAATGTCACGCTCCACCCAGGGTCACGTGTGCCTGCTGCTGGGCGCGCTTACTCCATCGTGCACCTGCTGCATTCCACAGCTTGCAAGGGGCTCATCCTGGGTGGCAGGCTCTGAGGAGAACTGAGACTGACAAAGGGCCACAATGCTAGGCAGCCGAGCAACAGAACAGAACTCCCATCATGCCCTCGGCCTCATGGTCCCTGTGACCTCTACACTCCCCTGATAGGCCTGTGACTCTACATATTGTCAGAGACTCTTGTTTGCTAAGGGAAAAGAAATTCTAAATCGTCTGTCCATCCTAGGAGTGTATTTTCACTTTAAAAAAAAATGAAGTGTGATGACAGACCCCTCTCATCCCACACTCAGGAGGCAGGGCAGGTGTTCCCTGCGAGTCTGAGGCTGCCTGGTGAAACCCTGTTTTTAAGGGAAGGGGTCTTAAAGGAAAATCAATATTTTAAAAAAAATTTTTACATCTAGTTTTTTTCTCAAAGAGGCTTAACACTTTTCAAAGTCTCCTGTGTAATATCATAAAGATGGACTGGATGGACCCCGGGGGAGGGAAACTTCCCGTCTGGAGCTTCAAAACCACGCTGCTCCACAACAGACAGACACACACACACATACACACACACATACACACATATACACAGACACAGAAACATACACACGCACAGACACACACCACATACACAGAGAAAGACACACGCATACACACACACAGACATACACACACGTGAGCGCGCATACACACCACATACACACACATGTACATGCATACACCAATGTATTTTAAAAACACTCTTTTTCTCTTTTCTTGACTTTTCTTTGATGTATAGGCCTTGCATGTGGCACCGGGTTACGTGAGGACACTCTCCTGCACATATATACTATACATTATGCACATACACTCTCTCCCATAATCCATTTTCTCAATCCCAAAGCCCCTCGATCCCCTAGACATGTTTGCTCCTACTCTCGTGTCATATAAACATACATGATTTTATAATCTGTGTCTACAGAAACCCTGGGAAGCACACATGAGGGACGGCATTCACTGTTTGTCTTTCTGAAGGGGGCTTGACTGTCTGTAGACCTTCAACTGTGCGATGAAACACTAAGAAAATCCCAGTCCTGAACACACACACAGCCTAGAACCTCAGAGCTCTCTCTGTGGGACAATCGGACTGTGACAATGCCCCTGGCTGCACTCAGTCCTGTTCTGTTTCCATATTCCCAGATAAGGCACCTGTCTCAGAATGAAGAGGTCAACTTTGGAGTCAAACAATAAGGTCTGTGCCACCTCTGAGACCTAGTGACGAGTAGGTGACCATCCCATGTCTCTGGCTTCTCAACTACAGCAGTGGCAAACAGGACCCACTTTGCAGGATAGTGGGGGAGGGTATATGGCAGAATGCCGGCAGCACCCCAGAAAACTCAGTCCTATAGGGAGAGAAAGGCAACTCCAGACGGTTGGGGCTGGTTCTGCCCCCTGCACAGCTGAGAGCCCAGCAAACCCCGAGGCTTTTCCTGCTCCCATAGGACTGGCAGCCCTTTTGTAAAGCAGTCTTTTCTAGTTGGTGAATGCAGCTGGGGCCTCAGCCAAGAAAGAGCAGATACTTTCCGTGAATGGCTCAGATGGGAATTTTCAATAGAAAGCTTTTGAACACCCGGGAGCTGCCCTCTGAGAAGCCTGTGAGCCCTTTCCCGGGCTTTGTCAGGCCTGGAGATGTGAGAACAGCTGCTATCAGTGGCTGCTTTGGCCAGGGGAGAAAACTTCACTCCTTTCCAGGCTCCAGCCCAGGGGGCTTGGGCGCTGCTTTTAGGAGCAGTCTCAGCTAGGCAGGAGCCCCCAGCCCCTCCCATGTAATTACCTTAGATTCCTTGTCTTCAGGATGAGAATATAAACAGGGCTTGGCCCAGGGGGTTCAATTCAACAAGAGCAAGAACATAAAGCCTGAGCAAGTAGGATGTCCAGTGATACCTTCGGTCATTACCGTCATCCTTATTCTGTTGAATTAATTCAGTTCTTTCTAAGATTGACTTGGGCCCAGATATGGTCCAGATCCTCTTTGCCTCTGTCCCACTGTGGCCAAAGAGTAGAAACCAGTAGACGTTGGGCAGGTGAGGTTGGCTTGTTAAGTAAAGGCTCTCTTGAATTATTCTCTAACTGCCACGTGAGCTCATGGCTCACACAGACACGAAATAAATAAATGAATTAAATGAAAAAAAAATTTGAAGAAGTCAGTAGGTATATTGGATGAGAATGGATTGAGAGCCAGAGGCCGGAACATAAGATGGCATACGTGGTGCGGAGGATGGATGGAAAGTGCTGAAGAAAGGGTTCCACCCTCCCACATGCCTCTTCTGAGAGCATTGGGCAGTGAACCAGAAGCCCTCTTAGGTATACCCCAGACTGGAACAGGACGGACTAAACGCTCTTTCCCTCACCTGATATTTTCATTCAGGATCAAGTAGAGGCTCCAGAGAAAAGAGACACATCCTGCAGCTGTCCCTTCAAAGACAACGAGAGGCAGGTACGAAGAGGCGAGATCAGGCAGCCCCGGGCCAAGTAGCCTGTCCTTGCAAGGATGAGAGCCCCGCAGCAATGAACAGCAGCCCACACTACCCAGAGACACTGGCACCCCTCCCCGTCCTCCCTCCCAGCTTCACCCTGCCCACTGCCTACTGGCACTTTGGACAGAGGACCTAGGAGACAGGCAAGTGTCTAACCCAGGGTCCCGAAGTGTAAGAAAACCCAGTGCACTTTTGACTGATGGGACAAAACATCTTGGACACTGAATGACCTGGGGACTTGAAGACAAAGTCATGAGAAAAGAATAAAAGGAGAGAGGGGGGTATCCCAGGACCCGCATCCTAAGGATGAAGGGCGAGGGGGTACAAAGTGGTCCCCGACTATAGCAGCCCTCACACCTGCATCAACTTTCACCTCACTCCAGGCTTCCTGGCAGTCAGGAAACGGAGATCCATCCCACTTGGTCCCCAGTTCACGCTGATCCCCAAATACAGTACATGAGCCGTCCCCAGTGTCCTCAGAACAAGGACCATCCAGCGTATTCCCCAGGAGGCGGGGGGGGGAGGGGTCTTCTGTGACAAAATGGACCACATCCCCAAGAGTAGTCTTGGTGAAAAAGCAACACTGTGTCCATGGAGTCACACCTGAGAGCAGCTCTTGATGTCCTCCCACCCCTGTGAGTCCAGCTCCCAGGCTCTGCCCTTCAGGGCTCGGCTATCTGCCAGCTGGCCTTCATTCACAAACGGATTCCGGAGCAGTGAGCTAGGGTTCCTCAGAGTCCTTGGGTTCCATGGGAGCGGTGACACCTGACACCTCCGACCCCACATTAACCAGAATGGCTTTACTACATATAGTTTATATGCCAACATACTCGTGGGAGTTGAATTGTGTAAAGGGCTCTGCTGCAGAAAGAGGAGAAAGAGGAAGACAGGGAAAGAGAAAAGTACCCAAACCAGGGCTGGAGCTACAGGTCAGTGGTAGAGCCCTTGCCTAGCATATGAAAAACTCGGGTTCCATCCCCAGTACTTTAAAAAAAAGAAAGAAAGAAAGAAAAAGGAAAGTTTTAAACCGCCACTTTATAATACTACAGACCCTGGATAGTGGTCATTATCCAAGCCTAGTCCCCTTAAGCCAGGTTTGTGGCATGTGTGTGTGCATATGCATTTGTGAGCATGCGTGTGCATGTGCATGGAGGGGTGAGTGTGTGCCTGCCTGATTGCATATGCGTGTGTGTTCATGCATGTGTGCCTGTGTGACTTCGTGCCTGTGTGCATGCATGCGTATGTGTGTGTGTGCATGTGTATGTTCGTGTGTATATTCGTGTGTGTGTGTGTGTGTGTGTGTGTGTGTGTGTGTGTGTGTGTGTGGCAGGCCAAGATGTGCAGTTGCCCACGGAGGCCAGAAGGCATGGGATATTTGGAGTTGGAGTTACAGGCAGTTGGTCCTAAGCCTCTAATAGGGACCCTGGGAACCAAACTCAAGTCCCCTAAAGAGCAGTCAGAGCTCCTAACAGCCATCTCTCCAGCCCCGACGTGATAAATATTGAACAACTGCAAGCTCAAGGCCTCCTAAGTACAAAATACCCAGAGGGCAGCTGCCAGCTAAATTCAGGCCTCAAAGAGTTCCGGGGACAGCTGTTTGGAGAGACAGAAGAGACTGACACGCATTCACTCTGCCTGTCCCAGGAGACAGCCCCCACTCCCTCCCTCTGTGGAGATTGGGGAGAGCCTGGTGGGGCTGCCAGAGTAGGAGGGGAAAGCAAAACATGACACCCAGTTACAGCTGAATTTCATGGGGTGGGTGTTGGTTTTCTGCAGTATTGGGGGGTAGAACCTAGGGCCACTTGCCCGCTGGGAGCATGCTCTACCACAGAGCCATGCCCTCTGCCTTTTGAACTCAGATAAACAACAACAACTAGTAATTTAGTCTACGTACGTCCCGAACACTGGAGAGGGGATATATTTTCATAGAGATATGCTTTCATTACGAAGCAGAGACGGACTCTGGCAGTCCACCAATGAGCATTGATTGGACACCAGCTTGGTGCCAAGGTGAGAGACCCAGAAGCAGCTGTCGCAGACAGCTGCCCACAGGTGTGCTTCAGCTGCCCACAGGTGTGCTTCAGCTGCCCACAGGTGTGCTTCAGCTGGCCCACAGGTGTGCTTCAGCTGGCTCGCAGGGCGTATTTTGCTTTGCGGTTTCGGCGGTGGTGCTTTTGTTTTTTAAGTAATGTCTCGATATGCTGGATTTCTAGCTTCTCCGAGAAACATGAGACAAGACCAGAAGGCCAAAAGTCTGTCCGCCACCACCTTCCCAGCTTCTTAGGAAGGACCCAGGCTCCTGGTCCATAGCTCACCCAAATCTCTCTTCTTTTTCTTCCACCCAGAGCCCTGAAGGTGGCTATCTTTAGGGTGTTCAGAGCTTTCTGGGAACTCCCTGTCCCTAACAGCACCTTGGGTTTACTTGCTGACATCTGACCAGGAGGTCTCAGCTTGCCCCCTCCCTCTGGGACCCCTGAACCTCTGAAGGGTCTCTCTTCTGGGAATTACCCCAGGTAGACTTCTGGAAGACACCAGGGTGGACATTTCTGAATCTGAACAGCCTGCCAGACTGGGGTGGTAGTGGCTTCCCAACAGGTGATCCCCAGAGAGCAGGGCAGTCACTGTGGTTGCTTTAGGCCTGCACCATATGGACCCCTGAGCCCTCTCTCCCACCGTACTTCAAGGCCCTGCCACCAGCAGAAGTAGCTTTGCCCGCTGAAAAGGGTCTATGTTCTCCGGGAGAGTCCTCAGCCAGCCAGTCTCCTCCTAGCAAGAATCTAATCAGAGATCCCTCAATGGCTACGCAGGAACCCCTGTACCCCAAAAGCAGCACCCCGCCTACTGCAAGCCAATGTGTCACTTCCTGCACCCCCTTCCAAAAAACAGGCCCAACATCGCAAACGAACAGCATCTTAAAATAGAGAGGAATCCATTCTCCCTGACGCAAAAGGCAATGCAAGTCTAAACTAAATGTTGTCACTGTCCTTTTTGTGTTAAAGAGACGCATATTTGTAGAGGTGGTCAAGAGAAAGATGCAGAACTCGAGTCTCCAGGTGAGCCAGAAAGAGAGGAACGGGTTAGCACTCAGCAGCAGCATGGCAGGTCACCACCTCTGGGGCGTGGGTGGGGTGGGGGTGGGGGTGGGGTTAACCTCGCCCACAGAGGAAGGGTCTAACCTCCGAGACAGAGGTGTCCCCAGCCACACAGTTAATGAGGAGATATTGGGTATTCCAGGCCAGTAAACTTACCACAGTTCCAGTAAGCATTTCTCTCCAATTCCGAGAGAACAAACACCACCTAAAATATTCTTTTTTAAGACCTGAGAATCAAGACTATGACATTTTCAATAGACCAAACCATCGCAGTTGAGATCCAGCCCTTCCTGGAATTGCCCCAATCCGCACTCTGCCTTGCTGAAAGCAGAGGCAAGCTTGCAGAAGCCTGGGGATAGACGCACTTCCTCTGTATGTGAAAGGGGAGATAAATTTGTCAGTGTTTCAGGGGTGCAAATGAAAGAGGCATAGCACCCCCCAACATGGCCTGGCCTCAGTGCTCAAACACACACACACACACAGAATCACCCTCGACAGCCTGAAGAGTTCTCTTGAGCTTCAGGGACTTCGACTCAGGCTAAACCAGGATTCAGAGCATCAGTGATGAAAAGCATTTCAAGACAAGCCAGTTTATAAGGCAGAATTGGAGATTTTAGATTTTAGTCCAGATAGTTTCATGTAGGCTTCCTGCACAAGGGTTAGGTCAGACGTACTCAAGTGTGGGTGTGGCTCCTCAGGGAAGAGTCAAGGTTCTTCCTGTGCTTTCTGACCTGCAGGATCTGGGTGGTGGCTGGCTGGACTATCTTATCACTGGGTCATCCCAGAGAAGCAAATGACAGGATTACAATTGAGACGGTTGAAGTCTAGCCTACAGGGGTGCAGAAGGTGGGCCTTCTGCCATTAATGCGTTAAGTGGGAAAGCGTGAGCCCCACCCCGGGTCAGACACACTCGGGCTTTTAACCGCTTTAACATGAAATGTCTATTTAATGTTAGGACTATTGACTCTAGGTCAGCAGCCTTTATAGTAAGGGAATCACGCGTCTTCAGACCCTTGGATGAGATGTCCCTCTCCCTCTTATGTCCCCATACTTTCTCTTTTGTTGTGCCCCAGGTCCCTGAAAGGCTACATTATTCTAAAACAACAAAATTAACATTGGAAAAAGAATATATTCTATGTAATTTTGGCTGGCCTAGAACTCACTATATATACCTGGCTAGCCCTGAATTTACAGAGATCTGGCCTGACTCTGTCTCCCAGGATAGAGGCATATGCCACCATGTTTGGTCATAAAGGACTTTTGTTTTGTTTTGTTTTGTTTTTCAAGGCAGGGTTTCTCTGTGTAACAGCTCTGACTGTCCTGGAACCCCCTCTGTAGACCAGGCTGGCCTCAAACTCACAGAGATCTGCCTGCCTCTGCCGCCCGAGTGCTAGAATTAAAGATGTGCATGCACCACCAGCACCCAGCCATAAGGAATAGTATTAAAGACCAAAAGTCTCTTCTTTAATATCTTTACTCCAAAACTAGACAGGGATAGATGTTGGGAGGACAGAGAGTGTCCCTTAGATCTGAGACCTTTGCCTGCTGTAAAGGACAGACTTGTCAATCACCCATAAACATGGGAAAGATGCAGCTAGGTTTTGTCTGAGGATGTAAGCAAACAAAGATGTCTAGGGGAGGGCTGGAAAGATGGCTCAGAGGTTAAGAGCACTCGTCCAGAGGTCCTGAGTTCAAGTCCCAGCAACCACATGGTGGCTCACAGCCATCTATAATGAGATCTGGTGCCCTCTTCTGGCCTGCAGGCATACATGGAAGGAATGTTGTATACATAATAAATAAATAAATCTTTTAAAAAAAAGATGTCTAGGGGACCCAGATGTTCAGGAGCATCATGTTTCTCTGATATGGAGATCTAGGAATGTCAAGTGTCCTCTGGGTTGCAGAGAATGGGGCAAAGTGTACTTCTGCTAGGAGCACAGAGATCTCATTTTCCAGTCATGAAGGCATCACTTCGAGGATGGGGGCCTGGGACTCAGTGGTGTGGAAAGCTTTTTTTTTTTTTAAAGATTTTATTTATTTATTATATATACAGTGTTCTGTCTGCAGAAGAGGGCAGCAGATCTCATTACAGATGGCTGTGAGCCACCATGTGGTTGCTGGGATTTGAACTCAGGACCTCTGGAAGAGCAGCCAGTGCTCTTAACCACTGAGCCATCTCTCCAGCCCAGTGCGGAAAGCTTTGCTCCAGGCTTCTTGCACATTTTTGCCAGGCCTCTCGTAAAGACAGGGCCTATGAAGTCTCTTCCAGGCTTGCCCATCCACGGATCCCTCCTAATAGCTTCAGAAGTGCCTCCACTTATCAAGGTCCCACGGCCTTAGTCTTCTGCCCTCCAAAATGCCATAGGCTGGTTGTCTTTCCTGCTGGCAGAGGCCGCTTGTTCGTTCCTGGCTGCCCAGACTACAAAATAATCACACAGAAACTATATTGTTTCCAATACTGTTTGGCCAATGCCTTAAACATATTTCTGGCTTACTCTTATATCTTAATCTTAAATTAACCTATTTTTATTAATCTGTGTATCACCACGTGGCTGTGGCTGACCTGGTAAAGCTTCCTCCGGCGTCCTTCTCCAGCAGGGCTACATGGCT
The DNA here is from genome assembly GCA_004026605.1 of Ondatra zibethicus. Classification (NCBI taxonomy): domain Eukaryota; kingdom Metazoa; phylum Chordata; class Mammalia; order Rodentia; family Cricetidae; genus Ondatra; species Ondatra zibethicus. Next base: position 55,278 of record PVIU01007692.1, read on the forward strand.
TTTCCTTGACTCTGCCTAGTTTTTCCCAGCATTCAGTTTAGTTTTCCCACCTAGCTCTATTCTGTTAAGCCACTGGCCAAAAGCAGTTTTTTTATTAACCAATGGCAATAAAACATTCACAGCACACAGAAGGGAGTCCCACATCACTTTCCCTTGCAGCCAATAGTCTTTTGTCATGGTTTGTAGGTTACATGCCAAAGTAGACACTTCTCTAGTTTTCTATGTTCTAAAACATCTCTTGCTGATTGCCTAGGCTGGGCTACCATACTGCTGAGCATGGGGTAGGAAGCATGAACACCAGGTTCCGCCCTATTTCAGATATGAGCTGAGAGCCTAGGATGTGGCAAATGAGGGCAGGTGTGGAGGTTAATAATATATCCCCCAGAAGGGCAATGTCACCTCCAAGGGGGCAGACATAAATTCTTTATGTGTAAATCACATACATTAAAACACACAAACACACATATGCACACATGCATACATGCACACACGTGCGCACACACACAACTGCACAGGTTGGGTATCCGTGATCTAAAGATCTAAAATACAAACTTTCTTGGCACTGACATGTCTCCGTGTGTGTATAATATGTGTGTGTGCATGTGCACATGTGTAATACATATATGCATATATGAATACCATGATGACATTTTCATATAGTTGAGAAAGCGTAGGGAAAGATATCCACAGTGTCAGCAAGGGGTAATAATGAATGAAGGGTTGACAAGGGAACCAGATCAGAACACTCATAAAAATCCTTACCTTCCTGGCTTAGCCTTGGAACTATTTTTTGCTAAGCAAATGCAAGGGCTAATAATTACTTTGGTCAAAGTGCTGGGAAGGCAAAGGCCAGTGGGCAGAGCTCCAGAGCCTCTTTCAAGGGGTCCCACCCGGTCTGAGGCCACAGAGGTATGTGGGGAGATGGCTAAGGCATCTGTGGCTGCTAGGGAATGGCTTGGCCTTGTGGTTTGCCAGAAAAAGCCAACCCAGTGTGTAATTTCCACCTGGGCAGCAGTGCTGCAGCCTGGGTTCCGTCCCTTAGGGTGTGGACTGTGATCCCAACGATGGCAGACTGAACACTGGGTGCTGTGTGTCTGGAGGCCATCTCGGGCTGGGCTCTGCCAGGGCTCTGCCCCTTCCTATTTACATCAGCCAGTCCAAAGTTGGCAGCTACCTCCTCTGCGCAAGTCAATGAGCACACCTGCCTTCTGCTGGCCCTTCCCTTGTCAAGTCAAATAGACAACAAAAGTCCCTTCTTCCCCCACTCTTGGCAGACATAGGGGTGGCACCACCTGGACCTGTAACTCTATTTTTAATAAACATCTTTCTGGCTCTGGTGCCACAACAGGTTGGGGCAGTGACATTTGGGAACCACCTGCGGGTGGCAGTTTTATTGAAACCCCCACTGAAAGAAACAAGAAAAGATCTTGGTTGCAGTCTGGTTGCTTCCTCCCTGGGTGTCGGGTCAATAGTGGCTGAGTAGCGGGGCCTACTGTACAGACTTTCCTCCCCTGAATGAATTCTGAATGCAGGCTCTCAGAACACATTCAAGGGCTAGGTATGGTAGGCAACACAGGTCTGTAATCCTAGCACTTGGAGGTAAAAGCAGGAGGATCAGGAATTCAAGGCTAGCCTGGGCTATCTCACCATTTCAAGGCCAGCATGGACTACATAAGATCCTGTCTCTTTTTTGAGGGGGGATCTCAAGACAGGGTTTCTCAGTGTAACAATCCTGGCTGTCCCGGAACTCGATTTGTAGACCAGGCTGGCCTTGAACTCACAGAGATTGACCTGCCTCTGCCTCCCAAGAGCTAGGAATACAGGTGTGTACCACCACTGCCTGGCAAAATCTTGTCTTAAGGAAACAAAACAAGGAGCAGGAGAGTTGACTTCGTGGTTAAGAGCACTTGTTGCTCTGCAGATCATTCGGGTTCGATTCCCAACACCCACATGGGGGTTCACAGGCATCTTAACTCCATTTCCAGGGCATCCAGCACCCTCTTCTGACCTTGTCGGGTATCAGGCATGCGTGGGGGGCACACACATCCTTACAAGCAAAACGCTCACACACATAAAACAATACAATTATTTAAAACAAAACAAACATATAAGGCTCCCATCTGTAGCTCATCTGGGCCTCCTGAGGGTAATTTCTTTTTTTTTTTTAAAGATTTATTTATTTATTAAGTAAACAGTGGTGTGCCTGCATATGTCCCTACAGGCCAGAAGAGGGCACCATATTTTATTACAGATGGTTGTGAGCCACCATGTGGTTGCTGGGAATTGAACTCAGGACCTTTGGAAGTGTAGCCAGTGCTCTTAACCTCTGAGCCATCTCTCCAGCCCCCTGAGGGTAATTTCAAAGCTGTCCTAAAGCACAAAGAGATCAAGAGATAGCATTCCTGTCAAGATATTTCCAGAGACTGGAGAGACACCTCTGTACATTAGGGCACTTGATACTAAGCCTCATGACCTGAGTTTAGTCCCCAATACTCACAAGGTAGAGACAACAGACTCCTGCAAGTTGGACTCTGACTATATGCATGGCATGTACACATATGCAACACATACACACACATGCACACGCATGTACATACATGCCTACACACCCAAACAAATAAAACGTAATTGCAAAATTAATAAACCTCCCTCAGATGACTCCAAAGTCTCTGAGAAAGCCAGGCCCCCCAGCCTGGTCTCCATCTGACAGAGGTGGAGGGGGAGGTATCGTATAGTGACAGCTGGAACTCACCATTACCAGCCAGCTCCCATTTGCCTTGGGTGTATGTGTACACTAGTGCCTGCAGCCATATGTGTAGGAGACAGCAGGAAGCGTGCATCCTGTTAGATAGGAACTCAAAAGGCCAAGGTGTCCACAGAACATAGAGGGTCATGTGCAAGAGGCCTTCTGGAACTGTGGTGACCTACCCACAAATGGGAGATGTGTAGATTGAAACAGAGATGGGTGTCCTGTGAAAACCAAAGGAAAGGACCAGATGCTGTTTACACACACACACACATTCATGCACATGCACACACACACACACACACACACACACACACACACACACAGTGTCTACTTGACTACAAACAAGCACATTGTCCACTTAACCACCCCATCCCTCTGCAGACCTCTTCCCAGTCACGTGACAGGAATTAAGTGAAGGACAGCTAGAGTCTATAAACCCTAATCCTTGGAGCCATTGTCATCCGAAAGCCTAGCTGTGACCTGGGAGCAGCATCAGGCCTGTGGCTACCATGGTGTCCTCTGCAGAAGGAGTGAGAAGGACTCAGAAAGGAGTGAGGGCCTCCTGAAGAGTCTGCCTGTTCTCTTGCCAAGCCATCTGAGCCAGAGGGACACCTTCAGTCTTGTGACAGCTATCCTGTGACAGCTATGCGGGACACACCCCAACCCAGGAGTAGAAAACTCCACCCTAGGAGCAGCCCCATCACACAGCTCCCATTTCCAAGCATAGGGTGTCACTGAGGAGGGAGGAAAGCAGTCCGCATGCTGCGAGCTGCAAGGGTGCACCCGCACATGAGGCTTATCTTTGGGGAGCATGGCAGTGTGCAATCATTGTACCCCCTTGTTCATATCTGTATGCATACATATTTTACTTTGTTCCACAAACAAAAACTGCATAGGGGTCTGGAATTGATGGCCCATCACTTGAGAGCATGTACTGCTCTTGCAGAGGACTAGGGTTTGATTCCCAGCACCCATGTCAGGAATCTCACAAATGCCTGGAACTCCAGGGGGCAATCTGCTTGCTGCCTCTGGGCCCCTCAGGCACCTGTACATGTATGTGTGTGCTCATAAACATACAGACATATACTTAATTAAAAATGAGGCAAATTTAGCCAGGTGATAGTGGCGCATGCCTTTAATCCCAGCACTCGGGAGGCAGAGGCAGGCGGATCTCTGTGAGTTCGAGGCCAACCTGGTCTACAAGAGCTAGTTCCAGGACAGGCTCCAAACCTACAGAGAAACATTGTCTCAAAAAACAAAAATAAAATAAAGTAATTTTTTTAAAAAAAATGCATAGGCCATTTGGGGTCCTGACTGCATTGACAAGTTTTGTGCGTTTGTTCTTTTTGCTCATTGAAGGCTGGAAGCAAGAAAGTCAACCTGAAGACAGGCCAAGAAAAAGAGATGAAGAAGGAGGCGTGCAAGTCTAGTCAGAGTCTGTCGGTTGTTAAGCCAGGTGGAAAGAACTAGAAAACACACTGTCCCAGGGCTCCTGTGATCCTGAGTGAGTTGGTTTGACTCTCCAGTAAGCCAGGGACTTTTATAGCACGCTAAAGATGGTTGCTTGGTTGTTTGGCTTTCTAGATTAATATTTTGCACAGAATGTATTTTGGAGTGTGTGGAGAGGGGATTTTTTAAAAAACATCTATAAATGTATATACACTCAGGTATATGAAGAATATGTCTATAACCCAGTCTCCTAGCCTTGTGGATACAGTTGTGTGGTTCACATTTGGGTTACGATGTACCCAAGCATTGGCTCCTCCAAGGAGTGCCAAGAAACCCAACTAGAGCCACAGGGCAAAGGGAAGCTTGGAGCACCTGACTACAGTGTAATGAATTTATATCTGAGTTTATTATAATAAATTTAGAATGCCAATCAATTTCACCGCTTCTGTAATCCTGATCAACATGTCTACGGCACTTTGCAGTTCTCAAAACACTTCTGAATTAATCCTTTCCCCAAGCCCTTCATTCCTCCACTTCACAGACCAGGATGCCGAGCCCGGGAAGTTGACTGGCCTGCCTATAGTCACTCAGCTAGTAAAAGCAGGAGCTGGGTTTGGAAACCCAGTTTCTAATTTTCACATTGTCTGTCCTGCTGAACTGAGCAACCTTAGTTTTCCCAGTCTCTGGCTACAGGATGGAACCAGGGACTCAGCCACCAAAGAAGATGTATTCCATTTCCATGTGGTTCACAGAGACACATTTCTTCTCTGGTGCCCTGCCTTCTGTTTACCCACCTGACCTCATCACTGTCATGCTTTCTTGGCCTTACAGCCAGCCACACCTCGGTGGGGAAAGAGCCAAAAAGCACAAAAATAGGTTGGTTTTGTTGTTGTTTTATTTTTGAAAGCCACAATAAAAATATTTTCATATTCTATTCTAGTTTCATTCTGCTGAAATGATAAAATATCCAGACAAAAAGGAACTCAGGGAATAAAGGAGTTTGTTTCAACTCATTTTGCCAGTGTCAAGGCAGGAACCTCAAACAGCTAGTCACGTCACACCAACAGTCGAGAGCAGACAGAAATGAGCATATGTCTGCTTGCTTGCTCGTGCTCAGCTCAATTTCTCTACTCTCGTAGAGTTCAATTACCCTTGCCTAGGGAATGGTGCCACCCACAGTGGGCTGGGTCTTCCCACGTCAGTTAACTTCACTAAGGTGATGCCGCATAACTACGCCAGCAGACCAAATCACAGTAGACCGTCCCTCCGTGACACTCTCTTCTCAGGCAACTCCAGGTGGGGTCAAGTCAACAAGTAAAGCTAACATCGTGCATTCTAAAACCAAATGCATTCTTCATATTTGCTAAAACTTGGGGAATAGAGGGGAAACTCTTTATGTGGTATTCCACAACAGGTGTGTTCAAAATCAGACAGAAAGGTGAACCTGACTTGATCCTGAAGATGTTCCTGAAGGACTGGAGAGACAGCCCAGTGGGTAAGAGCACTGGCAGCGTTTTAGACAAAGCAGGTTTAGTTATCAGCACTGGTCAGACAGCTCGCAGCCATCTGTAGCTCCAGCTCCAAAGGATCTGACGCCCTCTTCTGACCTCCACAGGCAACTGCTTTACACATGGTGCACATAAGCACAAACACAACAAAAAAAATTTAACTAAAGAAAGGCTTTCTTAAAGTTCTTTAAAAAAAATCTCAAAAACATTTTTCATGAAGAACTTGAACTGAGACATGCCTGTGATCCCAGCACTCCAGAGTCAGGGGAAGTGAGGGCAGGAGTTTAAGGTCATCCTCAAGGATGTAGCAAGTTTGGGGACAGCCAAACTTGAGACACTGTCTCAAAAGGAGGAGGTTGAGGAGATGGCTCAGTGCTCAAGCGTGAGGACCTGAGTTCAAATCCCCAGTATCCAGGTAAAAAGCCAGGTGTGTCTGTCTGTACACTCTCCTGCAACCATAGTGATCTAAGGGATAGACAGGAGGATTGCTGGGACTCGCTGGCCATCAGCTCAGATCCGGTGTCTCAGTGGAATAGGGTTAAAGTGATGGAGTGAGACACCCACAGCCTTCTCTGGCTTCTGCATCAGTGCATACACGAGTGCTCACATCCACACACATATGCACACGTCAAACACACATACACACATGCACACACAAGCACGTGTGCACACATCCACACACATGTACACATCAAACACACACAAGTGTGTGTGCACCACATACATACACATATCACACACACACATGCACACACAAGCACACATGCACACATGGGCACAAATCAAACACACGTACACACATGCACACAAGGCACACATGCACACATAAGCACACACATAAGCTCATATCAAGCACACGTGCATGCATCCACACCCACATGCACACACATATGCGCAATCAAACATACACACACAAGCTCACTTCTACACATACATGCCGTCCACACACCAGAACTGAATAATTTTATTGGCCCTTGTCCTCAAACTCCCAAACAGCAAGTTTTCATCCAAAAACCATTCTAGATCACTAAGTAAGCTACAGTCAGAGCAGCTGGCGCATATCTGAGAACCAAAGCCTGTAAACCATACCCTGCTTCTCCGTTGTGCATGTGCCGTGCATAGGATTTGCACGTGCTGAATGTATGCATGTAGGAATCTACTGGATTCTAAATCACTCAAGGGTCATATTAGCCAGGATGGTGGCACAGGTGTGTGAACCCAGCACTCAGGAGGTAACTGGGCATGAGGACTGCAAGAGTAAAGTCAAGCCTAGGTTACATAGTAAGTTGAAGGCCAGTCTGAGCTATGTAGAAAGACCTTGTCTAAAAAAGAAAGGAAGGAAGGAAGAGAGAGAGAGAGAGAGAGAGAGAGAGAGAGAGAGAGAGAGAAAGTTGTGTGTGGTCAGTGAGATACGGCTGTGTAGTAGAGACATTGTCTAGCATGGACATGAGTCTAGGCTCATTCTCCAGCATCACGAAGAGAAAGAAAGAAGCAGGGTGGGGGGTAGGGAAGGAAGGAAGATGGGAAGAAGGAGAGAGAGAGAGAGAGACGTGGTAATATTTTTTTCTCACATTTACAACTGACCTCACTTCCTGACACCTGCTTTCCCCAGAGCAGCAGCCCACATCAGATTTGCTGTATCATCAACCGCAGTGGATGGCTATAGCCAACCGTAGAAGACTGGTTATAACCAATCTGACTCCCTCCCAGTTCAACCATAGCTGACTGGTTATAACCAGTCTGACTCCTCCCCCACCCTCTCCCCCAGTTCAAGCTGGGCCCATCAGCACCTCCATCCTTGGCATTTGGAAGTGGACACTGAGATGCCATTCAGGTCCTCAGTGAGTTGGAGATAAACGGTGATGCAATGCTATCTCACGGTTGGAGCAGCCAGGTTCCCACTTGCATTCAGAGAAAAAGAAAGAGCCGATTCTCTGGAAGGGCAAGCCAGAATATGTATATATAGAGAGAGAGGTAAGGAGGCCCAGAAGCCCAGAGAGACAGCATGGGGACAGTACAGAGAGAAGCCACTGGGAAGCAGATCCTATCTCTGCTTGGTCACTGTGTGGTCATCTCCTTCCTCTGCAATATAGGCTAAAAGCTGAACATCTTGATTTTCCCTCCTCCCTTGCAGCTAGAACGTACTACACAGAGCTGGACGTTGTCACAGATGTCAGAGTCCCGGGGAGGTTTTGCTTCTGAAAAAGAAGGAAAAACCTGCCTTCAAATAACAAGAGTAGAAAGGAAGAGGGTCTGGGGGCACCTGGTGGCATCCATGAAACCAATGTAGTCAGGTGCGTGTGTGCTCTGGAACAAACCACCCGAAACTTGGCAACATAAAACACCAGATATTATGCCTCGTGATTGCACAGGTCCAGGTAGGCCGAAGCTCTGCCGACTGTTTACATGTCTGCTTCCTGACAAAGCCGCGGGTTGGGGTAGCGGTTCTCAACCATGAGCGATGCCACTAATCAGATGCGGGTGGAGGCTGAGATTGCCAAGTACCCCACACCTTGCAGAGCCATCCACCAATGCAGAGAAGCAAGTCGTCATCAATGAATAGTGAGTGAGATTGTGAAACTCAGCCTTGGGAGGCCTCGGCAGGGCTTGTTGCAGCTCAGTGCGCTCTCCCACCCTCCCAGAGGACCGACAAGGCTCACACGTGTGGTGGTGGCCACGGGTTCCAGAGAGAAGCTGTTGAGAACAAGTTTCAGCGCGTGCCTCTGTAGTCTCTACCTGCCTCGGGTCTGTTAGTCTTCAGTAGACAAAGCCAGAGCTGGTACAGGAGGGGCTCGAAATCTTCACCATCCTCCCTCACCATGTTTCTGTTATTTGAAGCTGAGCCCATGCCCAGCTGGAGAAAGCTACCTTGCTTGGAGGTCACCCTCAGTCCTAGTTCCTTCCCTACTACAGGGCAGCTGGCCCTAAGGCCTGCCTTTGGCTTCCGCTGGGGCCAGACGCCTGGGTTCTGTTGGGTCGATGGTTCAGTTGGTAAAGTGCTTTCTGGGCCAACATGAGGACCTGAGGTCCGTCCCCAGAACCCACATAAAAAAAGTGGGACGTGTACTTCTAATCCCAGAACCGTTGCTCCCTAGCCAGCCCGAATAACCTAATCAGTGGATTCCAGGACCCAGTCTCAAGTCACAAGAGAGGGGGACACCTGAGAACTGACAACTGAGGCTGAATACTGACCTCCACACACATGTCCACACACCGGTACATACACCACACACACACACACACACACACACACACAAACACACCGGTACATACATCACACACATGTCCACACACCAGTACATACACCACACACATGTCCACAGAGAGAGAGAGAGAGAGAGAGAGAGAGAGAGAGAGATTACACAGGAGAAGCCCAGGAAAAGAGTTAAGTTATTTAAAGGCATTAAAGTGAGTTAGAGAATAGACTAGAAAGGTTAGCCACACAGAAGCAGAGGCTCAGACAGCCCAGAAGTGGCTTTTTGGCCTCGTACACACAGGTGGCTCTGAGACGTGCCAGCAATGTGACCTTGGATACGTGAGTGGGTGGGCTATGCCTGACTAGAACAAGTTGCCTTCGGTTCCTCCTGCTAAGGCACACATCTTCTTCTGCCTTGCTGATGGCAGCCCGTGTGGAAGCCCAGAATCGTGACTCTGCAGCTAAGGTGGCTTCTCTTGTAACTTGGCAGCATGGCCGGAGCCTGCTGTTGCAGAAGCCAGAGTCATGAGATGTCTGGGTGAGACATTTCCAAACCATGCTCCTAGGAAGAACTGTGGTTTCTGATCTTTGGCAGGGGACTTAGAGGGGGAAGCAATACGGACAGGAGCCGAGGAAACCGAAAACCTGCAAATGCTAACTGGGGCCCTCTCTCCTGCAAGGGGCCTCCTGAGGAGGAGGCCAGAACAGAATATTTCAGTTTATCAAGCTGGCCTGGTTTCCATCGAGATACACCGCTTGCATCCGTCTTTCAGTATCTCCGGTTATTTTGGGCCAACTAATGACCTTGTGTGGTTGGCTTTTTTCTTTCTTTCTTTTTTTTTTTTTAATGTTTTTCTTTGCCCATCTGTTCCCAGGAATCCATAGCCATGCCTCCATCCCGTGATGGACACACTAGCAGGTTGTTTGTTTTGAGTCTCACCACACTTTTAGCATAAACAGCTCCCCTCCCTAAGACCCCAAGACCTGGAAGCAGAAATCTTGCCTTCTGTTTAACTGGGGTCTTACTGCCAGAGAAGCAAGTTTCCTTTGACTGGGAAGTCACCTTTTGAGGGTAATGGCAACAGATCCTGCTATGGACTGGGAATGTCACTGTGCTAGCCCTCCTGGCGTTGACTTTTGCCCACTTCACATTGTGATCTACAGCTTTTAAAATTTATTTTTTGTGTGTGAGTGTTTGCTTGAATGTCTGCGCACTATGTGCAAGCAATGCCTGTGGAGGCCAGAAAAGGGCTTCGGATTCCCTGGCACTAGAGTTACAGATGGTTGTGAGCAACCAGGTGAGTGCTGAGATTTGATCCTGGGTCCTCTGGAAGAGCAGCCAGTATTCTCAACTGCTGAGCCATCTCTCCAGTCCCCGATCTATGGCTTCTTAAATTTTTTTTTTTAATTTATCACTTAGATGTAAACTGTGCCCATCTGTGCAGGAGCCCATGGAGATCCGAAGAGAACCTCAGATTCCCTGAAACTGCAGTTGTGAGACTCTGGATGTGGGTACTGGGAACAGAACTCTGGTCCTCTGTGTGAGTGTCAAGTGTTCTTAACCACTGAGCCATCTCTCCAGCCCTCTGACCTACTACTTTAACTGAAGGAAGTTAGAGTCATTGATGATCCAATGACGAGGTCACTTTGATGATCGCATGACCTTTCGCTTTGTCAGGGTCTACTACTGGACATTCTCTGAGGAGCTGTGTGTGCAATGACCCTCTCCTGGCAGCTGGAATCTGATCACTAACGACAGTAACTGCTTTTTATAGTGTCCTTGTGACAGGCGACACTGTGCTGGACCCACCCCAGGCATGATCCCACTCCTCCCTCTGTGCAGGACTCCTGTTTTGCCTGTGAAATGAAGAGTCCATGGTAGGTGAGTAGCTCGCCCAAGGTGGCTCAGCGAGTGTTGGAATCCAGACTTCTTCAGTATGCCATTTTACTTTGGGAAGTCCAGGCCCCCACTGTTTGCACTCTGATTGATGGAGACAACGTTAGCCAGTGAACAAAAACCTGTTCTATAAAAAGTCATTATTATACACGATCAGCCATGGCGTCTCCGTGAACACTGTTTCACTCTGTCTCAGGGGCAAGGAGGTACGTGAATGAGCATGACTGTGTTTCAGTAAGACTGTGTCTATAAAAAGGAGCAGAATTCCCAGTCCTCGTGTTAAACTGTCTTCAAGACTAGATGATTAGCTTGTGTGTGGCCACCAGGTAGCTACATGATTACCATTTTCACCATAAGATGGGTGAACACCATGAGATGGGTGAACACCATGAGATGGGCGTCATGTGTCTTCGTCAATCACCACTCTATACCTAACTTTTCGACAGGGTCTCTCACTTAGCCTGGAGTCACCAGTTTGACTGGACTGGCTGGCCCATGAATTCAAGCATCCTCCTGTCTCCACCCCCACTAGGATGATAGGCATGAGATTCCTTCCCTGTTTGACCTTTTTTATGTGAGTTTTGAGTTTGGGTCCTCCCACTCACATGGCAAGTCCTTTACTGCCTGAACCATCTCGCCAGCCCCCATGGAGCGTCACTTTGAGCGTCCCGTGTACCTCCAGCGGCACTAAACAAGTCACATAGCTTTTGTGCCTGATCCTCTCAAGAACTCCAGGAGAGCCAGGAATTGTGACAGATGGTAGTAATCCCAGGATAGGGGAGGCTGAGGCAAGAAGCACATCCAAAGTTCAAGGCCAAACTAAGCTCTATAGTGAGTTCAAGACCCGCCTGGACTGCAAGACCCTGGAACTCCCAGAGGACCAAGCCCATCCCAGTGCTCTGGGCAAGCACAGGCCCTAACCTTCGGTCCGTACTGCCTTTACCCTTAGTAAGTCAGCTGCACAGAAACTCTCTGCCTGACCTGGAAGATTAGCCCCACCCCCACCCCAGCACTTCCTGGTGTCTGATGAGTCACCTGCTTCCTTCAGCAGATTGCCTGTTCCGGACACCAGATTACGCTGCCTTTCACCTATTTCTGCTTTGGTCCACTATGTGTTAATTCTACAGTGTCCTAAATTCCCAGGTGCCCCTGCGTCGACCACATGCGGTGTTTACCAGAACTTTCTATCTATTATTATTCCTTCTGTCTGCTGAGCAGAGAGCTACTTAATCTCTGGGTCACAGTGATGCCCAGAGGCCAGCATGTCACTGCCCCAACCCCATCTGATGCCACTGTCAGGCCACTGTCACTTCCTGAAAGACAACAAGGGAGGGACACTTGAGAAGCTTGTGCTCAGAGCTGTCACTTTAGCAGCTTCTCTTTCTTAGCAATGACCTTGAGACCTAAAAGTGGGCCGCTGGATGCTCTGGAGGGAACATTGAGAAAACACCCAATATGTCCCCAGTCTTGTCAGGACATCACAGACCATCATGCTTTCACTCAACAAATATTCTCCACCCCCTGATTCCCACCCCCCTCCCTCCCCACCCGCATTCACTTCAGGCTAGGCTAGGTACTATGCTGGACCTGAGGGGGAGGGTACAAAGGCAACCCGGAACTCTGGTTGAGGCCAGGGCAACAGCTGCTTTATCATACAAGTGCTGGGGCCCAAAGGAAAGTGTGGCTGGAGAGCTGTGACCTTTCCCCTTTACTCTGTGGGGTCCCAGGGAGGCTCCCCAGGTTCAACACTTCAGCTCCTACCCTACATCAGTCTCCTGTTAGCCTAGAACAGGAAGGATCCCGGGCCACACCCGGGGGCCAGCACGCTTCACAAATATGTCTTGATTAGCTGCAAGCCACCCTGCATCGCTTTCCCAGATTAGCTGGTGCCAGCATAAAATTCTCGATCTTATGCCCATATTCGTACCTTCTCTGGAAGGAGTCCAGAAGGGTGCTACAGTGCCAGAGGAGCTAGGCTTTAAGGTACCTTTCCCCGATAAACATACACATTGTCTTAAAGAATGAAAATAGCTAAGTGTTGTATAAACAAACATCTGTTCACCCAGTCAGGAGCGGGTGACACCCTGAGGTGGCCATTCCACTAATTTAAATCCGTGCTACTTGAGGAACCAGTGAGTTTATTGAAGTTACAGGCGTCTGGGTGGGGCGGTATTTACAGGAGTGGTGGATGACTAAGGGCCTGCTTAGCTGGAAAGGCCACCAGGTGAGGACTGGGGAAAGCTGCAACCCTGGAGGGCACCTGGAAGCAGCTCAGCCGGTCAGAGTCCCCCTTCCCCAGCAATAGTTTACTGTCCTTTGGGGAGGAGCCTTGTGAGCTTGGAAGCTTTCTTTCCAGGACTCTTAAAGTCTGTTTATTTCCTGGTCTCCTGAGCCCCGCCCCCTCCCTCCAGCCAGGAATTCTCAATTCAGAGGAAATTGCTGCCAACACTCAGTTTAAACTTAGACATTAACTCGCCTGTGACTTAAAATCCCCTTTGGGGGCTGGTAAGGTGGTTCAGCTGGCAAAGGTTCTTGCTGGCAAAGCCTGCCAACTTCAGTTCTATCCCCAGGCCCTACGTAGTGGAAGGTGAAGACCGATTCCACTGGGCACCATGGCACACCCTCCCACCACCACCACCACTGTTCTGGTTTGCTTTCTTTTCTTTCTTTTTTTTTTTTTTTCGGTTTTTTGTGACAGGGTTTCTCTGTAGCTTTGGAGCCCTTCCTGGAACTAGCTCTTGTAGACCAGGCTGGCCTCAAACTCACAAAGATCCACCTGCCTCTGCCTCCCGAGAGCTGGGATTAAAGGCGTGCGCCACCACCGCCTGGCCCTGGTTTGCTTTCTATTGCTGGGGTTTATTTGGCTTGTACATCCTCACCACGATCTATCACGAAGGGAAGTCAAGGCAGTAGTGTGTGTGTGTGTGTGTGTGTGTGTGTGTGTGTGTGTGTGTGTGTGTGTTCAGTTTTGTTTTGTTTTGTTTTGAGACAGGGTTTTCTGTGTAGCCTGGCTGTCCTGGAACTTGCTGTGTAGATCAGGCTAGCCTCAAACTCAGAGATCTGCCCGCCTCTGTCTCCCGAGTTTCCAGGCCAGATCTACATCATCCCAAATTCCACATTCCAATGCAGAAACAGTATCATGAAGTTTTTATAGCTGTACAGAACAAATAGTGTCATAAATCAAGGCAAGTTTAAAACACATTGGTGGGTACCTCATCAGAGAGGCGGGTACAGTGAGATGGGAAAGCCTTTCCTATAGGCTGGAGATGCTATCTGATGACATCTTGGCTTTTGGACTGGCGGAAGCTAGTGGTCTATTAAGTTACTAGATTCCAAGAGGTTTTTTTGTTTGTTTGTTTTTTAATTTTTATTTATTATGTATACAATATATGCCTGCAGGCCAGAAGAGGGCACCAGGCCTCATTACGGATGGTTGTGAGCCACCATGTGGTTGCTGGGAATTGAACTCAGGACCTTTGGAAGAGCAGGCAATGCTCTTAACCGCTGAGCCATCTCTCCAGCCCTCCAAGAGGTTTTTATCGATTAGTCACAGGATGTTAGTGTGGGGTTTCGGGAAGGCGTAAGGAATGGCCCACGATAAAGTCACTAGCCTTTGGACCTGCAACATCCCAACCTCTCGGCAGAACTGTAACCAGTCCATCAGTCTCTACAGACGCAGTTTTGCTCCAGCAGATTGGTTCATAAAGCGATTCCTCAGCTGATGCTCCCTCCTCCCAGACTCGTCCAGATTTGTGTCAAATTGATAAAACACCAACCCAGCACAATCACCAACACCCATATATACATGCCCCTACATATGCATACATACATACACGCACGCACATGCATATGTACATGTGCATGCACACGCACACGCGCGTGCGCACACACACATACAGGCAGGCATACATGCGTACACAAATACATGTATGTATATACATACATGTATGCTTACATGCAATTAAAAACAATCACAACCTATTTGGACCTATGCAACTAATTCTTCTTAGCAACTTTGAGGATAAAGCACGGGGACCCATGCATGCTAGGCAAGTATTCTATCACTGAGCTACACCCCCAGCCCATATACAAGTACTCTGAAATGCCACCTAGTTTCTCAAGCCAATTCAGAATCTCCAAGATAACTCCAAAGGAAAACTGTGGACGTGCATTGTCTTCTAAATATTTCAAATAGTTCCCACTACGACCTCCCTTTTCTCCACATAAGGGGGCCTTAGCTCCCTAGCTGACACTAACTACTACCTCCACTGTGCCCATTGAATGGCCTCCGGATGCTGCAGGAGACTGCAGGGACTGTGACCCTCACCCGCTGTCACTCATCGCCAGAGTAAGGATTGATGGTATCCCATGACTCTTCAGCATCCCTCTGTCTGCCAGGGGCTTCCTGGTGACTGGATGTTTATGGTGATGAATTAGGGCACTAGCATTCCTGAGCCTTAGGCAAACTCTGCACACTGCACGCTCTGGCCCACTCTTATCACTGCAGGCCTCACTAATCCCTCTCTTGATTCTCCAGTATCTGGGGCTGAAGGGACCACCCAGCTCTGTCAGACTCCGGAATGTGCCCAGTAGTCATGCCCTCTCTGGTCAACCCAGAGCTCCTCCCAACCCTTTCTTGTTCCTCCCTCCCTTCTGTCTTTTCTGGGTATGCAGGCATGCCCGAGTGTAAATGTTTGTGTGTGGGGTGTGTGTGCGCGCACACACACATAAGGCATGCACCCATGCACTCACATGTGTGATATTGAGTGTCCCACTCTATCTTGATGTCTTATTCCCTGGAGCTTTTTTTTTTTAAAGTGTGGATGCTTGGGATTCGAACTCAGGTCCTGGAGCCTGCACTGCTCCTACCCAGTGAACCCATCCCTTCTCTTTGTCAAACTGCTGTTGTTTTTCTTAACGTGGCTTCACCCCTCCCCAGGAAACAGTTATACAAGTAAATGTGGGAGGCAGAAGAGAGACAATGTCAACGATGACTAAGTCTGCCTTGCTCCCACTTGCAAGAGCGTCAGAATTGGCTCTCACTCACCCCAGCCTCTGTAGAAATCCTTCGCTGAGGGGGTGATTTTTTCCTGAAGATCATTCTTTCTTCATGACCAGATGCTGGAATGTGCCACCAGAATAGCTCTTTCCTGCTGCCAGAATCCATGCTCACCTCGAAGAAGTCATGGTCATTGTAAAAAGAGGTCCTCTAATAGTCAACTGGCATTTCCTGGAAGTTTTGTCTCCAGTCAGAGCCCGCCAACTGCCTTTGCTTTTTCTCTCCTCGCTATTGCTTTAGTTTCTAAGGGGGAGGCGCTTCACTGAAATCCAACGACCCCCAAGAAGAAAGAAGAATGCAGCCTCCTACTTGCGCCTCTGGTTCAGGCAGGAAGTTCACCCAGGACTGGGAGACAGGTCAGACAGTGAAGTATTTGCCATGTAAGTGTAAGGACCTGAGTTCAATGCCCAACACTCTTTGTAAAGAGATTCCTCTGCAGTTTCTAGGTCAGTGAGAAATCCCGCCTCAAAATACAAGGTGAGGAGTGTGCCTGAGCAACACAGCCAAAGCTGGCTCTGTCCTTCACATGTATATACATATGCACACATTCACGCGTGCGCACACATACACCAAAGAAGAAGAAGAATTAATAAGGGTGCCCAGCCTCCTTCCCAAGGATTTTACCTATGCAAGCAAAGTGGGATGCTAACTAAAGTTTAATGTACATGTGTATCTTCAAAGATTTCCAGCTCAAACCCCAGAGTAATCTTATATGCATTGTTTTTCAAGGTAGCAGCCCCTTCCCATGATCTCACCACAGTGCAGTCAAACAGAGGCAAAACTGCCCCTAATTAAGGCACTGCTCATCCCACAGAGCTAGTAGATGTGCTGGGAGCATAGCAGACAGCCGTGATGGCAGCATCCAAGAAGCCAAAGCAGGAGAGACCTCCAGTTTGAGGTCTGCTTAGACCATATAGCAAGTTCAAGTCCTTGGACTGCAAAGTGGAACTCTTTCTCAAAAACAAAACAAAGCAAAAAATGGGGCTGAGCACGTGGATCACATGGTAAAGCGATGGCCCAGCAGGCTCGAAGCCCTGGGTTCAGTCTCTGGCCTCATCTAAACAGGGTCCGAGGGCGCACATCTTAAACTCCCAGCATATTTAGGAAGCTGAAAGATCAGAAGCACGTCATCCTCAGTTACACAGTGAGGTCGAGGCTAGCCTGGGCTACATGAAATCTACCTAAAATAAAGTTTGGGTAAACAGGCTCACCAGAGCTTTGAAAGTCACCTACCCACTTTGCAAGGACAATCGGGACACACCTAGGCACGTGCAGATGCAATTTAAATATTCAAATCTTTGCCCCCCCCACCTCCATTCTTTGTTCCTCTGAAATCAGTAAACAATGTTCCTTCCCTTTGGCCCTTTCACAAGCAACTGGATCCAAACACCCAACACTATCAACTCGTAACTCTTGGTCTTTAAGAAAACAAAATGGTTGCCGGACAGTGGTGGTGCACTCCTTTAATCCCAGCACTCGGGAGGCAGAGGCAGGCGGATCTCTGTGAGTTCAAGGCCAGCCTGGTCTACACAGCTAGTTCCAGGACACGCTCCAAAGCCACAGAGAAACCCTGTCTCGAAAAACTAAAAAACAAAAAACAAAAAAAAAAACTTAAACTTAGCATCTTTATTAGACTTAACAACCTCACAATGAATCAAAATTTTACATTTTCTAAACTATAGATTTCTTCCTGCATCCATTTTATTCTTTCAAATACCTTTTCATTCAACAATGTTTCTGAACGCATCCACAAATATTGACTGTCTTCCTCTGCAAGTCGTCCTGTGGCCGCCTGCAGCAGTCACCTTCTTGGGTGTCCTCTGTCTCCACAGCATTACCTTTTTAGCCTGCCCCCCCATGCTTTCTCTGCACCTTGTCTGTGGGAGTGGGCAGTATCCGGGTCTCCAGCACCGTCCTAACATCTTAGAGAATAGACACCCCATTCGTGCCAGAGAGTCTTGACTCCAGAGAATAAGGCTTTCCCCAGGTGCCCCCGAAAAGCAATTTTTTGGACCCAGGTGCCAAAGGGCCCAGGTGTCAGGATAGGTGGGGCCTGGGGATCAGCATTATAGCTAGTGCCCCTGCAGTTGACAAGGGAGCACCGCAGCTTTGGGGTTTCATTCATTTGTTTGTTTGTTGAGACAAGGTCTTGCTATGCAGCCCTGGCTGGCCTAGAACTCCTGATGTAGACCAGACTGATTTTGACCTCGCAGAGATTTCCCAGCCTCTGCATCCTGAGAACTGAGTCTAAAGGCTGTACCACCATGCCATGCTTAAAGGTATACTTTATTTTTAATTATGTGTATGTGGGGGGAGGGGGTCCATGCACAGGTGTGCAGTGCATAAAGAGGCCAGAAGAGGGTCTTGAATCCCCTGAACCTGGAGTTACAGGTCTTTGTGACTTGCCATCTCTTACCCCCAAACCCCTATATGAGTGCTAGGGACTGATCTTCAGTCCTCTGCAAGAGCAAAAACCACTCTCAACAACTGAGCCTTCTCTCCAGCCCAGATTTGGGGTTTTGAAGTGACCCACTAGATGACAGAGCCAAATCCTCTCTGAACTCTCCCTTTCCAGCGCCCATTCCTGAGACTTTGGGGAGGAGGTCTCTCCTCCATGATCCCCATCAAGGAGGCAACATCAAGATCTCTCTGAAATCCCTCTAAGGTAGAGGCCCAGGCATCACCCAGATCAAGCAGCTATGTGCTGAATCATTGCGGAGCAGGAGCCCCTTCCCCTATCCCAGTTCTTTAGGGACCTTTGAGGACTTGGGTAGGGTGCCACCTCCCTGACAGTAACTGCCCCACCCTTGAAAGATGCCAGCCATTCTGACTCTGGGGACAATCTCAACTGGACTCCAGCGCCAGGGTCCACCTTTTTCAGATTCTTGCAACCTTACCAAGAACACCCAGTGTTTCACTACCAGTGGTCTCCATGGCAACAGACAGGGTGTCAGAGACACAATTAGTGGGGATTCCAGAGAAGGGGTTGCGGGGAGCGCCCCTCTCTAGTCCTTGAACACACATCCACCAAACGGACCCTCTTTCCCTTCCGTAGGATTGGGACACTCCCAACCACCAAGCCAGGTTCCTTTCAGAGGTCTCCCGGGGACTCAGCGGTCTCCCAGAAGTCACCAGAGAGATGCTGATGTTTTTTTACCGAGGGGAGAGGGGCGATGATGAAGAGCTGGGGCGCAGGATGCACTTGACCCCCTCCCCGGGGACCAAGAAGGACTGGGCGCGCCGCGCGGGCGGCAGGAGCCGGCCCGGGGGTGGGCGGTCCCCTAAGTCCCACCTTCGGGGCGGCGCCTGTCGGCGGGGAGTGTCAGGAAGAGGAAGAGCGCGGCGGGCTGTGCGGTGCGGAGCAGAGGCCCGGCCGAGGCAGCTGCGCGCGGGCCAGCATGGCCACGGACGAGCTCGCCAGCAAGCTGAGCCGGAGGCTGCAGATGGAGGGCGAAGGCGGCGAAGCAACCGAGCAGCCGGGGCTCAATGGGGCGGCGGCGGCGGCGGCGGCGGCCGGGGCTCCCGACGAGGCTGCCCAGGCGCTGGGCAGCGCGGACGACGAGCTGAGCGCCAAGCTGCTGCGGCGCGCGGACCTCAACCAAGGCATCGGCGAGCCGCAGTCGCCCAGCCGCCGCGTCTTCAACCCCTACACCGAGTTCAAGGAGTTCTCCAGGAAGCAGATCAAAGACATGGAGAAGATGTTCAAGCAGTGAGTGCCCTCGCGCCCGGTTCCCCGCCACCCTAGACCGGCCTCGGGCCCGAACCCCAGCATCCCCAGACAGGGTCCCTCAGGACCCTGACTCACCAGGGTGGAGAACTCTGCCGCCCTTTCCGGAGGGCCACGAGGCTTCCAGACCCACCACCCCAGCGCGCAAGTGGGTCTGGGGACCCCCCTCCCTTTCCTGGCCCTGGCCATGACCCCCCCGGTGATGCTGCCCTCAGGATACCCCACATGGGTTGGGGGCACCCGAGGTTTCTTCCAGATAATCACAGGTCCCTAGCGAGTCCCCACCACCACACAGGGTGCCGACTCCCCTCTCACTGTTAATGTTACTGAATCTACCACCCGACACCCACACACACCGAGAAAGGGCCGGTGTCTTCCCTTCCTCTCCCATCCCACTTGGACTCCCTAACCCCAAAGAGGTAAGGCGCCCCAGTGCCTCTCAAGGGGGGCCGTCCGGTTCTCTGCACCCGCACCAGGCATATGCCTTTTACTAGGGTCCTTTAATTTCTTTTGCTTAGCTCTGGTAGCTCTAGTTCTGGGTTGGGACTCACCCCCCCCACACACACACACCAATTATTCTGTTTACTTACCGTGGTGAAAAACCCTTCAGCCCTTCCCACCCACCCTGTTGACCAGGTCTCATTTCCTTAACACTCAGGTGGGCTTGCTAGGAAAGGGCTCCTCTGTCCCTGTCCCCCAGTCTACAAACATGTAACTCCCCTATCATCCCTTCAGGGCAGAGTCCCCTCGGGCCTTAGACCCCACCATACACTGAGTGCACGTCTCTTCTCCCTGCACCCCTCACCATCGGCCATGCAGTGATGACCCCCCACTTTTTGTTAGAAGGCTGTCCTCTCCCCAGCAATAGTCCCCCCCACTTCCCATACAATCCCTGACACCCATCCTCTCTCTGAGCAGAAAGGGGGCTCCTTGCTCTGTGCCCTGCCTAGGGACTCCCACCCCTACCTTCTAGTTTCTATGATTTCAAGCTGTACCCTTACCAGGCTAGAAGGATGCCCTCTAGACCCGTGGGCTCAGCCATTCCACATCCCACAAAATCAAGCAATGTGGTGGGGGGTGGGGAGAAGGAGACACGTCGACAGTACCCATGGGGGTAGGGATGGTGCCAGTGCCCCTCCATATGCCGCTCATCCCTAGTTCCTGTCACATCAACTATGGTTCCTGGAAAGGGAGCAGTCGGTCGGTCCTATAGGTACTAGACTGGAGTGCATGCCAGATGGGGCAAAAAACACTGCAGCTGAGCTCTGGGTGGAGTCTGCAGGGAGCCCTAGAGCCGAAAACAGTGGGCAGGTAAAGGATTGGCAACCCCAGCCCCACCCAGTGGACAGTGCCCAGACACCAACCAGGAAGCCAGGAAGGGGGCGTTCCCTACAGCCAGGGTTCAGAGAGGTTCTTCCCACTTCTCCTCCATACCCACAGCCAGCCCTCAAGTGGGAAGAGGGTTAGGTTCCCCGCCTTGGGTGACTAGAAGCCCCATGCTGTTACTATAATGCCACCCCAGACCTCTACATGGAGGTTAAAGGGCTAGAGGACACTTCAGACTCCACTGAATCCACACTCCTTGCTTTTGACCCGTAGGCCAGCTGTGACTTCCAGGTAGAGCTGGCCTGTGGGGCAGTCCAGAGGGCAGTCACGTGTATCGTAGATTTCCGAAGCGATAGGGTTGAGAAGGAGCTCGTGCCTGCCTCCCACCAACCCCGTGACCCAGGATGGTTTCATCACCCTTGCACAGATGGAGTCCAGTCACGGACTATTACTTGCCAGGATTTCACAGTTCCAAAATGGTAGGATCAGGATTTGAACTCAGACCAGCAGCTCCAAAAGCCATGGTCTGCCCTTCAGGGTTTTCTATCACAGATACCTGCATCAGTGTCTCAAAATATACCCCAACACCCCTTTCTGTGTATGTAGCTGACTTTCCCCCATGTGGCCGCCACCAGCCCATTTTACCTTACTCCTCAATCACCCTTCTCTTGTGTTTCTGTAGTATTCCTATCCCCCAAACCATAGCAATGTTTTGGGGAACCCAGACAGCCCTAAAGAACAAGCTTGGGAGAAATAACTGGTGGGGAGCCAGTAGGGAGAATGGTCTGGAAGCTGTGCGCTTGCATAGAGCACTCAGTTTACACAGGCTGTTTTGGGGGGAAGAAGTTTGATAGAGAACCTACTTCTGTGGACTCCTCAGAGCTACCTCTTGGCACTAGCTGCTTGCTGGGGTGTCGGGAGGGGTAGCAGGCAGGAAGGGACCAGAAAAACCGGACCTCAGGGGAAGGAAGTGCCACTCGCCAGAGTCCCCCTGGCTGGGGCACAAAGCTGCTGATGTTGTATTCAGGGAAACAAGGCCTTACTGTGCCCGTTGAGCCCAGCCCAGCCGAATCCCGGCTGGGAACCACCACAGAAGGGCCTCTCCAAGCACAGAATGCTTGTTCTGCTTCCACTGTGTAAGTGGCTGCTGCCTCCTGGGGCCCAGCAGGTCCCAGGATCGCAGCCAGGGCTCTGTGGAGAGCAGGGGGGCAGGGAGGAGAGGAAGTCGGTGTCCCTGGGAAGTGAAGATAGCCTTTTTTTTTTTTTTGGCAGCCACAGCTAGGAGGTATTGTCCCCGGACTTCAGTCCACCCAAGTGCAAAGGGGATAGGTGTGTGGTGATTCTCTCAAAGGCTCTTATGTTCCAGCCTTATTCCTTCGGGGTCTTGAGCCTTGATGCTCATCAGAACTTCTGTGCAATCTCCTGCTCCGTCTATTCAGTGTGGACGAGCAGATACGGCCCTAGGTCAGTGGTGGAGGGAGAATGGGAGGAAGCCGCATCAGGCCCTGCCATCTGCCACACTGCCAGCTGACTCCAGCCCCTCTCCCCATTTTACAGACAGGAAAACTGAGACCCAGAAGGGAGAAATGGCCTGTTCAGGATCATAAGTATTTTGAAGGTAGGACTTAGAGATGACATGGGCTGAGTTTTACCTGCTGCCAAGCATAGAGGCCGTGCATCTTACAGCCTGTGTACCCCCACCCCCATAGCCTCAGGCAATATCCATCCTCTCTCTCTCTCTCTCTCTCTCTCTCTCTCTCTCTCTCTCTCTCTCTGTCCACTTGCCACCCTTCTCTTCCCCCCTCTCTGCCCACTCATTCAGAGTTGTTTCTAGAAGCTTCCAAGGCAAAAAAAAGGTGTGGGACAGACCCACAAAATTTTGAGGATGGCTACCCTTGCGCTGACAAGAGCCTAGGAAGAGCTCTGGGGGGCTCTCTCTGTAAGCTGACGCCTGCCTGCCTTCAGCCTCGACTGTGAATCTGCTGTGGAATCTAAGGGAGGTGCCCTAGTTCCTTGTCCTGCCCGGCCCGCACTGGCCCTGCCCCTCTGCCTGGCCTCCTCCCAGGCCACTTCATCTCACGACCCCTTGGGCCCCTTGCGTCAGGCAGGCTAGCTTCCCTTTCCTTCTGGCCCCAGCTTTTCATCACAAGCTCCTGGGGCCACCTGCCCTTCCCTCTCTTCCCTTCCTGGTTGATGGCCTGCAGGCCTGGGTGGCTGTGGACCTAACCACATGGCGCATGGACCTTGAGCCCCTTACTTAACCCTTTCTGAGCCGCTTTCCTCATCCTGATAGTGCTTTCAAGTGCTCAGCCGAGTACTTGGCACAGAATCGATATTACTAAGTTACCGGTATCGCAATCCCAAGTCCAGCATATGCCCTGGCCCTGGCGGTCACCAGCGCTGACACTGAGGTAGCTTGAAATGAGCCTCTGGCTGCCTCCGCTTCCCCCCAACGGAGCTACCAGGCTGTTAGACTGGCAGCGGTCTGTTGCTTTGGGCCAGAATGACAGAGATCCAGCCCATAAACCTCTTTCCTCTTGCCCAACAGACGCTCTGATTGACAGCTACATATTGCTCTGATAAACAACAAAAATAGAGAAATGAATTCATTTTCACTTAATTACACGGAAGGCAGGTGGCAGAAGAAATGGGAAGAGCAAACAGCAGCCCTCGGAGTGGCACAAAACTGGGACACAGCCCTTTGTCACCCTGGGCAGGGTACTGGGCCTCTGAGCCTCGGTTTCTCCTGGGCCTCGATGACCTAGCTGGCAAAGTGCTAAGAGTTGAGTGTGTGAAACCAGAAACAGCACAGACACGGTCTGGGGACTTTTAAGGTTGTGAGTGGTCTTAGAAGACAGGGGTGCTGCCCGTCACCCAACAACGAGCTTCCTAAGTTTTTGCATATGCAAATTCCAGCCAAAGGCCTCAGAGAACCTCATGGGAGTCTGGCGGAGGGCCAGTAATGGGAGGCTTTTGTATTTTTACCCTCTGAAAAAACTGCAGCCTCCTGTGGGTGATGTCAAGCTTAAGCTGTTCCCGGGTCCTGTCCTTATTCGAGAGAGTGCCCAGGGAACTCACCTGTACCTTAGGGGTCAATTTAGACCTCAAGCCTCAAAGGCTGAGTCACTTCACGAAGTCCTGCGTGTGAGTGGTGTGACTAGATCCAGGAGGCTAGAGGGGTAGGGGTGGATGTCTGATCTTGCAGAAGTCAGAGCATAGCTTGGTGGGGGTTGGGGTGCCTCATGCCCCAGGGAGGGAGGATTCCCTACAGAGGGCCCCTTCTTCTTTCCTCCCACTTCCCCTCTGCATCTGAGTCACCTCCCCTCTCCCCACCCCTTCTGGGGACTTTCCTATCTGCCCTCTTCTCTCCTTCACACTCCTCTGTCGCCAGTCCCGGCTTCAGCTGGAAGAGTCCCGGGCTCCAGGGTCGTCAGTGCCGCCAGAGGCAAGTCAGTGATGGGTTCTGCAAGGCCAGCCCTGCTGAGGAGTTAGTCGCTTTGCAGCCTCTTGCAAAGACAGTCCCCACACCCCTCAGCCACTAACTTCCTTCTGGCTGTCCAGCAGCCTTCCTGATGGACTTCTGCTTTACAAGAAGAGAAGCTGCGAGATCAGGCAGGTGTGACCAGCTGGGACTGGGCCTATTAGTACCGAGCAGGAAGTTCTTACTTGGCTGATGAATGGGGCCGCTACTGACCCACTGGGTGCCAGGACGCTAGTTCCCTTCTTCTTCTATTAGTTATTCCTATTATTGTTTTATGTATATGGGTGTTTTGCCTGCATGGAGGTCTGTGCAGGGCACTGGATCCCTTGGAACTGGAGTTATAGACAGTTGTAGCCGCCATATGGGTGCTGGGAATAGAACCCAGGTCCTCTGCAGGAGCAGCAAGTGCTCTTAACCGCTGAGTCATCTCTTAAGCCCTACTGGCTTCCTTCTTAATACTTTCCTAACATCCTGCAAGATGCCCACCAGAGGTAGGGAGACTGAGTCTCAGAAGATTAAGGTCCCATAGCTAGTGAGAGGCAGAGGCATCGCTTCATCCTGGGTCTGACTCCGGACCCTGATTCCTCCCTCACGGGACCCACAAGCATCGCTTGTGCCCTAACGTGGTCAGTTCAGAATATGCATCTTCACAAGTCTCCCTGTGCGCAGGGGCCTCTCCAGCCTGGCGGAGCAGGCAGGCCTGTCATCCTAGCTGCTCAGGAGGCCGAGGCAGGAGGATGGAACATCCAAGGCCAACCTGTGCTGCAAAGTGGGTTCAAGACCAGCCTGGGCAACTTGGTGAGACCTTAGCATGCGTGAGGCCCTGGGGTTCATCCCCAGTACCACCGAAAAGGAAGAAAGTCCCAAGCTCCTGCCACGTCCCTTACAGGTGACTGTAGGGTGGCAGGTGATTTTGTCTGCCTGAGCTGTTCAGGAATAAGATGAATGGAGTCAGGCGTATGTAACTCCACTCACCGGATTATATTAGACATTAAGTAACGGTC
This sequence comes from Ondatra zibethicus, assembly GCA_004026605.1. Lineage (NCBI taxonomy): Eukaryota > Metazoa > Chordata > Mammalia > Rodentia > Cricetidae > Ondatra > Ondatra zibethicus. The sequence continues at coordinate 80,674 of PVIU01007692.1, forward strand.
TCCGTGATCACCATCATAAGTGATGATTAAGGGTGGGCGGGAAGTAGAGCAGAGACAGGAGGCTCCCACGTTGCCACCTTGGCTCAGCCTGTGGGTGGTGTCAGACTTGAGGCTAAGACAACCCTGAGCCACAACAGCCTCTAAGCAAGTAATTGTCAGCTTAGGGGCTCTCGTGGGACCCTCGGGCTCTCTGGAAGCCTAGGGCTGGGGGACTGGGAGCATGGCACCCTGGTCCCGCCCTAAATCCCCCTGACTTAGGTCAGGTGATCAGAGTCACATTCTACCCTAAGGAGAAGTGATGGTTGTCTGGCTTTTCCCATGAGTCAGTCAGTGGGGGTGGGGACACGCCAAGCTGGCCCTGCTGACTTGTCTTTCCTGGGACCCACCTGCACTTCCCATAGAGACAAGCAAGCAGGCCCAGGCTGGCCAGAAGAGCTAGCGAAGTGTCACCCTCAAGGATAACCTCCCACCTCTCAAGATGTAGAGGCTCAGGAGCTACTGAGATCCCTCCTACACAGGATGGGGGAGGCCCCAGAATACAACCACGTAATGATTAGAATTAATAGGTTTGAAGCATCTGTGGTTGCCCCTTTCTATTCATGATTACACTTACTTACTCCTTAATAATCCTGAAAATAGATATTCATGATGATAATGTAGCACATAGACTGGGGACCCCGAACCTATCTATAAACAGCACCCCTTCCACAGTCTATCCTGTGGCCCCTTGGATCCAGCAGCACAAGCCTGGGCTGGGTGCCAGAAGGGACAGAATGTAGTTCCCTGTGCCCCTTCCCTTTGCTGGTGTGACAACTGTGATAGTGGCTCTGTATCTCAGCCAGTAGGCGGGGATGGGGGAGCAATCAGTGGCAAAGGGAACAGTGAGCCTCCTGCTCTCGGAGGTATTCAAGACACCAAGCAGGAGAAGTGCATGAGAACCATGGTGAAATGACCTCCGCTGCACTATCCTTTGCAGCTCTGGAGCTCTCCCACCTGGGTCTGGAAGCATCGGGAGCTAGCGTGGTTCTTACCACATTTGTACCCCGCTGTACCCGTGTCCCCGCTGACTTTGGCCCGTGCACTTCCTTTCCGTGTCTCAGTCTCCTTGTCTGTTGAAAAGGGATGTCTTGTACTGAGAGTCTGACACAGCACGCTTGGCCCAGTACTCAGCATATGGTAAGGTGTTCATCAAAGTCTCCACGAAGGATAACCTTGTGAAAGGAGCCTGCCTGGGGACTGGGCCAGGCATTCAGACTGCATGTCACTGGAGCCAGGCACTGCCCACCTTTGTGACTCTGGCTTAACAGAATTTAGGGAGGGGAGAGTTGAAGCTAGGAGGAAGCCAGCTTCTTTATAGGACCACATTTAGGCCGAAAGACAGGGTCTGCCTGGGTGGCAGCTGTAGAGAGGGTGATGGGAGGGATTTTTGTCGCTGGCATCCGGGGCAGCAGCTGCTGAGTCCTCCCCTAGTTGAGAACTCTGCAGGGGGAGGCAGGCAGGAATGTGGGCCGGATGCCAGGCCCACAGCCTCCCTCCACTGCTGGGGAAAGGTGCTGAGCTCCAAAGCCTGAGAGTTTCGTTGACAGAGAGCTGGGTGACATTGACCTTTCTGAGCGAACCCCAAGTGGAGCATTGGGCCCAACCTCCCCCACCTCACCTCTGTGTTTGAAAAACATGAGACTCTCCCCACCCCAGTGGTCCAGGAGGAAGAGGAGGCAGAAGATGGGATGAGCTCAGCTAGTAGACCCCCACCTGCTGGTTGTGACTCTGGGTTTCTCACTGCCCACTCTGGTGGACCAGGCTATGTGGATGAGCCCTGTGGGCTAACCTTTCTTTTCCTGGATCTTCTGAGCCTCCTGGAGCCTCAAATCCTGCTCAGAAGGGCATTAGGGTAAGCGGGCCTCCCCAGCCAAGGTCTCAGGCTTCACTGGCTTGGAGGCATGGGGACAGTCATCACTGTCACCTCCCTTACGTACAGACGGAAAGTAGGGAGACTCCTCCTTCAGCTTAGCCAGACCCCTAAGTCAGGCCTAGTAGGGGACAAGTAAGTTCAGAGGAGGGGAAATTCTGGGGAGCCCCTTTGTCATTATCCAGACAGATACACCTCCCACCCACCACCACCCTGGTCACTTCCACCTAAGCCTCTCCTCCCAGCCCTGCACCATCAAGCCCTAAGCAGGGTTTTTTTCCTTTGTTTTTAAGACCGCCCTAACTGGCCTTGATCTCTCTTAGGTAAACCAAGCTGACCTCAAACTCACTGCAATCCTCCTGCCCTTATCTTCCAAATGCTGAGATTATGATAGTGGGATTTGGTTTTGTTGTTTTTAGTTTTTTTTTCTTTTTTAATTTAGTGTTCTGGTGTGTGTGTGTGTGTCTGTGCACATGCACATGCTTTTGAGTATGTATGTATGTGCATTTTATGATGCAGTACCCCAGAAGGCCAAAAGAGGGAGTCAAATCCTGTGGAGCTCGAGTTACAACTGCCTGACCCGGGTGCTGTGAACCAAACCCTGGTCCTTGTGATTGAGCAGCGATGCTTTGGGGCTCCAGGGTGGCTTTTATTATTCCACTGTTGCTGCCGTTTTCATAGTAAGGGAGTGAGATGTTAAATGCAGTATCTGGTGCGTGATCTTGATGACATTAACAGGTTTTAGGCACCTACTGTGTGTGCTGGCCACTTTATATCAGCATTTACCCTTTCAAATCCCTAAAGGCAGGCGATAGCATTTGATTATTATTGCCAATTAGCGTGTATTAAGTACCTGCTGCAGGCCTGGCCCTGTGCTGAGTCAGCTTGAACCATCTCCCAGTCCTCGCCTCAATCCCAAAATGAGTTCTTTAATCTGTATGGTAGGAATGGTGAAGATGAGGGTCGTGGGGACAGGTGACCAGCAGAGGCAGAACTGGGGTTTGGATTTGATGTGAGCATGCAATCAAGTCTTCAGTCAGGTTAGCTCTGCCACCCCAGCCTTAGGCCACATCAGGACTTCAGGCACCTCACAGATGTACATTTTTAGGGTCTTTGGGGGAATGGTCACCTCCTCCAGGACCACCTCGCATCAGGCTTCTGACACTGCGTCACCTGGCTGAGGATTGATATTTTTTTTGGAACTGTAGGCAGCTCCTGCATTGTCCCCCAGGGACTGGAATCTGCCTGGGTTGGAGCCCAGCCCTAGTAATTGATTGACCTTTGATTGATGTAGACTGCGGTTTGGGGCCTGGCCTGGCCCAGCCTGAAGCTGCCAGAAACCATGGAATCCACAGCCCGACTTGACATCCAAGTTTAGATATGGTATGTGCTTCCTTTAGACTGAGTTGTTCTGGCTTTGAAAGAAGCATAGGCCTTTGAATGTAGGACCAACCGGGAATTCAGAAAAACAAGGAGCATGTGCCTCCCAAGCTGGGGTCTGAATCCCAAGGTAGTTAACCTCCTCAGCGGCCTTGCTCCCCAGTCCTGACCTGCTATGATTGATAAGCATATGAAAATAAAGTGCCTGGCACGTGGTGGTTACTTGGCAAGATAACGAAATCTCACGGTGGCAGATAGCTACCATGCAGAATGGACACTTTGCTGTGGGCTTGGCATCTGTGAGCCCAGGCAGGTCTCCCAGTAACCAAGAGTCACCCTGACATCTGGGTTTCTCCACTACGGTCCAGTGACATTTAGGACCCCTGACGGTTAATTTCAATTTGTCAGCTTGCCACAATTTAGAATCACCTGAAGGGAGACTTCAATGGGGGATTGTCTAGGTTGGCCTATGGGCGTGTCTGTAGGGGACTGTATTATGCTAATGGATGTGGGAAGACCAAGTGTAGGACTGGGCAGCACCACTCCCTAGGTTTGGGGTTTTAATTACATAACATTATGCGAGTTTCCTTCCTGTACTATGATAAAGCACTTGGACCAAAAGCAGTTTTGGGAGAAGAGGATTTATTTGGCTTACACTTCAATATCATAGATCATCATTGGGAGCCGGCAGGACAGACCTCAAGTAGGAACTTGAAGCAGAAACCATGGAAGAATGCTGCTTCTGGTCCCTGCTCAGCTCGCTAGCTTCCCAATACATCCCAGGACCACAGGCCAGGGAATGGCGCAGAGCCCTCAATTAGCCATCAAAGCAATCCTCTCCAGATACACCTGCAGGCCAGTCTAATCTGGGCAAACCCTTGAGATTCCCTTCTCAGATGATGCCAGGCTGTGTCAGGTTGACAATTAGCACTAACTAGGGCTGTTTCAATGAGGGGCTCGGGCTGTGTTCCCTGCGCCGGAGCCGGGTGGGACAGAACAAGGGGCCGGGCGCAGGGAACACAGCCCAAGCCCCTCATTGTAACATAGGGCAAGTAGGGAAAGTGAGCTGAGTAGCAGCGAGCATGGAGCATGTGTTCATCCACTCTGCCCTGCTGGGTAGACATGACCAGTAGCTTCAAGCCCCTGCCTTGACTTCCCCAGCCATCATGGCTGTAACCTGGAATTGGAAGCAAAAAGACCCCTTTCCCCCCAAGCTGCTTTGTGTCAGGCTATTTCAGCACAGCCTCAGGAAAGAGACTAAGACAGGATCGGACCATTTCTTCTTAGGATGCTGGATGCTGTAGGCATCTTCCTTGGTGTTTGTTCAGTAGCACCCATGACTCCAAGAATGGGTCCAGATGTTACCAGATGTCCCTCAAAGGACACACATTCTACGTTGTGCTGAGGGGGAGCCCAGGCCGTCTGACATCAGAACTATGATGTGCCATCTCCGACCTTCACTGGAAACCACATTCAGAAAGTAAGGGGACTTTGTGGTGCCAAGGGGCACAGAGGAGAGGCATCCTTATGTCTTGCCCTGGGAAAGGCAAGCCCCTCATCGGGCACTCCTCTTGTCAAAGCACGCAGCAGGTACCCAGCCCTCCACCACCTGCCGACATACCGCAGTGACAGAAGGGGTACCCAGTCACCTCGCGGCCCTTCCTGCTGTAGATGGAGGCCATGACAGCCCTTGCCTGCCTCACTGCCACCACATCCTCTCACACTCCCCCCACCCAGCAGTCCCTCCACCCTCAGGGCCCTCTCGCCTGCCTGTCCCCTGCCCAGCCCTCTCACTCTGTAGGGAACCCATGGTCCCGTGTTCTCTGTGCTTCATTACTGACTCATTCAGGCATGAACTATTTATACCCCTCATACAGATGCTCGTCTTGGCATTCCTGGCAGACACTGTTCTGCACGTGGCCGCAGGACACAGGAGGAGGCTGGGCACAGACAGACAGATTGATAAGTGCATCAGCCTAACAGGCCTGGGATACTAGCCCAGCTCCTTTAGTGCTGTGTGACCTTGGCCAGGTCTCTGAGCCTCTGGTTATGAAAAGTGTTAAAGTAAACAATAAAGCTCCCACCCAAAGACAGTTTTCAACTCCTGGGGGCTGTTAGATGTCTCAAATCGGGCATGGCTGTGTGCAACTGGCGAGGGGCAAAGGGGAGCCCATAGATAAGCAGGGAAGGCATTCAGTGTCTGTAACTGAGCGCCTTGTCAGACTGTTGTCATCTGCCCATCTGAAGGCCTTGGGTACCAGAAAAGCCCTGTGTGCCACCTGAGGCCACTCTTCCCAGGCTTATGCCCCAGGAGACATTCACCCTGATAGGAAGACCTGATGGACCTGCAAGCAAAACCATTGCTTCAGGTGTGGGCAGCACCTTACCAGCTAGGAAATGGGCTGGATGCCACCTCTGGTCACTCACAACACAAGGAAGTGTGGTCATAGGAAAGGGACACTTAGACCCTGTTCTCACCGATCCCGGTCTCCACCGGGCTGTTAGTGGCAGAGGAAAGAAGGGGAGGGCAGAGACAGGCCTCGTTATCAGCTGGTTCTGTGCCAGGCTGCCCAGCAACCCCCGCCACTCCCTGCAGGCTCCCAGAACAGCCTGTTCCTGGACACACCCAAGGCCGCTGCCCCGCTGTGGCCATGGCCTTGCCTCTGCCTCCCTCCTGGCACAGGGCTCCACGAAGGCCGCTGAGCCTCTTGGCTCTGGATTCCTCCCTGAGTCGCTTATTCAGCAGCCTGAGCACCTATCAGGTGCTTTTCACTCTCTCCCCTGGAACCTAGCATGAGCTGGAGCAGGAAGTCAGAGCCCCGCGTGCAGGGTGCAGTGTGAAAGGTCCCCATGTGAAGGGACGTGGCTTAGTGGTGGAGCGGAGTGTGCACCACAAAAAGTAAATAGTGGGGTATGACAGTGCACGCCTGTAGTCCCAACATGTGGGAGGCAGGGGCTTGCTACAAGTGCAAGGGCAGCCTGGGCTACATAGTGACTTTCAGGACAACCAGGGCTGCACAGTGAGACTGTGTGAAAAAAAAAAAAATAAAGAGACCACCTTCTGCGCCATCCTCTGACCACTGGGAATGATTCTGCACCTCCCTGCCCACCCACCCCCCACACACATACAGGAGACAGTTGGCAGTGTTTGGGGGACATTTGGCTGTCGTAGCCCAAGAGGGCTCCTTCTGTGAACACCTGACAGTGCACAGGGCAGCCCCTAGAGCAAAGAGCATCTCAGCCCCAGCTCACAAGGGCGCACCACCTAACTGAGCCACAGACCCGGTCAGGGTGAGCCTGAGACACCCCTCAAGTGCCTGTAGAGGCCCCTGGACCGGATAGCTGGATCCACAGGCATGGTGAGAGCTCTTTGGCTCACACCACACTCAGGACAGGAGGTGGTGGCTTCCTCCCTCAAGCCTCGGGTTCGTGTGAGAATCAGCATTGTTTAAAACACAGGATGCTACCCGAGCATGTGGTGAGGTCCCTTCCAGCTCTGATAGGAAGACACTGACCACTTCCTGTATCCCAGCCTTGTGGCCTCCCTACATGGTCAGACGTGGTACCCTTAAGCCTCTCTGTGTCCAAAGGTATGATGCCGGCAGGGATGGCTTCATCGACCTGATGGAACTGAAACTCATGATGGAGAAACTGGGGGCCCCCCAGACTCACCTGGGCCTGAAGAGCATGATCAATGAGGTGGATGAGGACTTTGACAGCAAACTCAGCTTCCGGGAGGTGAGTTCCTCCGCATACTGCTCCCCAGCCTGCCACACCTGGGCACTGGGTGGCCTTTGCTATTGAATGGCACTGTCATTGGCCAACAGACTGTGGATAACTGATAGCTATGTGAGGCTTGCAAGGCATTCTTGGCAGGTGTCCTCCTGCCTCAGCCTCCGAAGTGCCGGGATTGTAGATGTAAGCAACCACAACCAGCTATTTTGGATGACTTCTATCTGCCCAGCTGAGAGCTCTGATTTAGAAGGGGAGGCACCTGAACACGTGGTTGGCTCACTGGAAAGGGAGTGGTGCCTGCTACCAAGCGAGGTAGCTTCACATTCTCTGAGGCAGAAGCTATGGGCCAGCCTGTTTAGGAACTGGCAGGAGGGATGAAGGTTCAAAGCGTGATAGCTGTGGTTCTGGGTCCTAAACAGCATGGGGTTGTGTATTTGGGGAGGCGGGTGTTCAGGGAAGCCCTGGTCCTTACAGCTGGCAGGAGGTCTGGGAGAGAGGAGGTGTCACGGCTTCTTGGGGTGTGGGAGGTGACAAGAGGCCAGAGAAGAACACCAAAGTGGCCATGGGGGGGGGGGCTGGAGAGATGGCTCATAGGTTAAGAGCACTGGATGCTCTTCCAGAGGTTCTGAGTTCAATTCCCAGCAACCACATGATCGCTCACAACCATCTGTAATGAGATCTGGTGCCCTCTTCTGGCCTGCAGGTAGAACACTGTATACATAATAAATAAATAAATCTTTAAAATAAAAAATCAAGTGGCCATGGGAACGGGTTGGGGTCAGAGCATGCATTCCCAGCATTCCCATCCAGCACTTAAGCCTTTTGCCACCTCCAAACCGCAGAATGGGAGCAAGCGCCCCCCCCCCCCGCCAGGCTTTGGGAATGGAATACAGTGTAGATGTATTCGGGGGGGGTGACGGAGGACGGACCGTGGATGACAAACAGGAGAAGCAGGCTGAAGCTGAGGATGGGAGCTGGGTATGGTCCTTAGCCCAAGGTCCTGGCAGGGTCCACCAGGAAGATAGGGCCTGAAGCCCAGCTCTAGCTCCCAGCCCTGCAGGTGAGCACATTGCTCTGCCTTTCTACAGAGATCTGAGCGGAGTCTTGGGTGTGGCCAGGGACTTTATTCCACTGGTGCCTTGCTAACCCCGTGTCTCCCCTCCACAGTTCCTTCTGATCTTCCGCAAGGCAGCAGCAGGGGAGTTGCAGGAAGACAGTGGCTTACACGTCCTGGCCCGCCTCTCGGAGATCGATGTCTCCACAGAGGGCGTGAAGGGTGCTAAGAACTTCTTCGAGGCAAAGGTGAGGAGCCACGGACTGTGCACGGTCCAGCTATGTGATGGCATGGCTTAGACTGGGGACTGGCGCAGTCCCTCCCTGTCTCTGTTGAGCCAACTCTTTGTGGGGTGTGCAGGGCTAGGGACTCTTAAAGAGGGAGACAGCCAGCATTGCTCCCTAGAGACCCTGCCTTGTCAGCCCCACCATGGAGGAAGCCGAGCGCAGGGGTGGGGGGTCCCTCAGACCTCATACATCTGTATGTACAGCCTCCTCCCCTTCAGCATATGCATAGATGGTGTAGTAATGAGGGGCTCGGGCTGCGTTCCCGGCGCCGGGCCCCTTGTTCTGTCCCACCCGGCTCCCGGTGCGTACCCGAAATAATTACACGGAAACTGTATTCATTGAAATACTGCCTGGCCCATTAGCTCTAGCCTCTTATTGGCTAACTCTCACATATTTGTTTAACCCATTTCTAATAATCTGTGTGTCGCCACTAGTTGTGGCTTACCAGGAAAGATTCAGCATCTCTGACCTGGCAGGCTTCATGGCGGGTAGCTCTCTCTGGCTCTGTCCCCTTCCCAGCATTCTCTTCTCTTTATCCTGTCTATCTAAGTCCTGCCCTATCAGAAGGCCAAGGCAGATTCTTTATTAACCAATAAAAGCAACCCTAATACAGAAGGACCCTCCTACACCATTTCCCCTTTTTCTGTTTAAACAAAAAAGGCTTTAACTTTAACATAGTAAAATTACATA
>PVIU01007693.1:0-89693 GCA_004026605.1 Ondatra zibethicus
ATAAGAAAGTTGGAAAATGTCAGATTCGTATACTAAGTCTATGGAACTCTTATTCCCAGGAAAGCTGGGGTGGTTTGAAAAAAGCCTAGAGTTCTGCCCTAAGTCGACTCTTGAAGGAGAATGTGACGATGTATCTTAAAGACCTCAGTTGTTGAAAGCTGGCTTTTCTGGACAGGGAGAACAAAAGCATGCCAGAGGCTGAGCCCTTGGGAGGAAGAAAAGGTCCCAAGAGTGTGTTTGCTCTTGGTTCCAGGGATAGGACCCAAGATTCTTTCATCTGGGTGGCTGTGCCCAGAGCCTTTGGCACCACTCCACTGGTCAGCCTGAAATCAGGGCCCATCAATGCACTATGCCTGGCCAGGGCTTGAGGGCACTCAGGTTGCCAAGAAGATGTAAGAGAGCAGCTCAGAAGGACCTAGGATGTTCGAGGCCCAGGATCTGGTCACGCTGAGTCCCCTACCTCTATTCTGTAGAGCCTGACTAGGAAAGGGCAGTGAAGAAGAAGAGAAACATGATTTTATCCTCATACAAAATTCTATGATCCATCTAATTTTGTTAAGAAAGTTTGTTTTTACTGCTCTTGGGCCCCATTCAGTGCGCTGATGAGATTGGGTTTACAAGGATTCACTTCCTCAAGGTTCAGTTTTCTAATACTGTGCTATGCTGGAATAATCAGCATGAATGTAGCGCTTTGAAAATAAGGATAAATGCAGGTTATGGAAGAAAGAGGTAAGATGGGAAAGATACCTGAGGAGCAAGGGGGACAAAGGACAAACTGTCTTGATTTAGGCTTCTGAACTGATGTCACAGGTCTGTCCCTTCCATGTTTCCATTTCTGTCATTAGAAAGGACCAGAGAGAAAGTGGGGTTTGAGTTCGAGAGTGAGGACCTGCAAGAGAAGGAGGAGGAGGATGCTGGCTTGGAAAGGACTGCATCCCCACTGGATGCAGAGAGCAAGCTTTTCCTTCTAACTCTGGAGTTTCGTTTTTATTCAACATTTTGTTCATTTTGTTATACTTTAGTGCATTAAACTAAAAAAAGAACCCTCAGAACTTTGGGTGCTCAATTATAATATATAAACAAGTCAAAGTTTTCCAGGGACCAACTTCAGCACTCCTGGGTAGCATTTTCTGTGGCTCCAACAACACACCTACAGTGCCCTCTAAGACCAGGCTCTAATGCCCTAGGCTGTGTTAATGGGAGTTTTCAATCCAACACTTGAAGGGAAGGTTAAATATCTCCTAGCCCTTGGAATGCAATTACCATTAAGATTGAAAAACGAGGGTGATGAGCAGTAGTGGCAGGCTTTTTCAAGTTTGTGTAAACACTGCACTCAGGGGGACGGCTGGAGAAAGTAATCAAAACCTCCCCGGCTCATCCGTGCTTTAGATGCCCAAGAACGTCTTCAAGATCATCTGGCCTCTGTGAACACAGCAGCTGATAAAGGGCCCCTCTAAGCTCATTTCTTATCTGCTCCCACAAACACAGATTTCCCCAAAGCTGCAAAGCGGGGAAGGCAGGCACTGGGGCATGTTGGAGTCACGGGCTGGAGCAGGCTCCGGGGGGGACCTTCGACCAGGTGAACTGGGCCCAGTAACTCCCTAGCTAGGGCATTTCTCGAACTGTGAAGTACACTTGATTTTCCACTATTCCCTTCTGGGTCACTTTTGCTATGTTTGATCCAATTAACTCTCAGGCTACCTAATGAAATCAAGAAAGCTGCTGGCTGCTTATGGCAAGTGAGGAGAAAGGGCAGGGAGGAACCCGTGCCTTCAGGAATTGGTGGTTGAGCACAAACCACAACTAGGCCTAAGAGTTCGTCCCCTGGTCCTGCACCAAGGCAATATGCTAATGCACTTTCTTATTCAAAAGCAAACACTATGAGTCGACTTTGTCCTGTAGCCTTGCTTAAGTATCTGCTCTCTGGTAGTACTTTAGAGCATCACTTCCTAACAGTGAGGACACCAAGAAAGAAACTTGATTCTTTCCGTTTGTGTCAGCAAACAGTGACGGTGAGCCATGTGGGCAGCACACCCTAGTGATATCAGTCCTCTAATCCAGTCTCTCTTCACAGGGAGGCCATTTAAGACAGATGTGAAGTGGGATTCCCCTCTGTGAATAGGTTCTATTACCATTGGTTAATAAAGAAGCTACTTCAGTCTATGGCTGGGCAGAATATAGCCAGGCAGGGAAACTAAACTGAATTCAGGGAGAAAGAAGGCAGACACCATGTAGCCACCCAAGAATCAAGACGTGAGGTAAGAAATCACCAGTCTCATAGTAAAATATAAAAAAATAGAAATGTGTTAAATTAAGATGTAAGAGTTAGTTAATAAGAAGCCTGAGCTAATAGGCCAAATAGTATGTATAATATTAAACCTTAGAGTGGTTATTTTATAAGCAACTTTGGGAACAGGTGGGCAGAGAAAACCCAGTCCAGGAGGACCAGTGGGACAGAGAATATTTGTAGCTCCACAAAGCAACCCATGGAAACAGCCCAGCACATCAATAAAGCTCATTGCACACTTACCCCGATCTTATCTCCTGCTTGCTCCCTGCCTTGAGCTCTATGTACAGCATATTTCTGAATCCCTGGCACTCAAAGAGGGGCTTGTTATAGAGAGAGGCTCCATCACGACTCATGGTTTCTCTGCAGCTGTTGATGTGGGTTTTGTTGGAGTCATTGCTAATTTTAGTCATGGGAATTTTTTTTAAGATGAAAGAAATGAGAACCAGAAATAATAACTTCAGAGCAGTGTGGAATCTATTAATCCGATGAAGAACCTGAAAGGGTCCTAGACACACTACCCAAGAATAACACAGATGGCATGACATGTGTTGTGAGTCAGAGATTGGGGCTTGATACCGTCATTTCATTTTTGCACAGTTAATAGCCACCCTTGACTTTGAGGTATAAACCTAGAATTGTGGTTTGTAGTTTGATAGGGCCATTATCTTGCCTTCTTTAAGCATTATGCTAAAACCGTGTAGATTATAAATATCCTTAAGCAAAGCAACCATTCTAAGTTGACCTACCAAAGTAAATAATAATAATAGTAATAGAAAAGCCATGATCAGCAAAAACATATTCCAACTGTTTTGTCTATCTGAAGCAAGGCAGCTTTGCTCACCTACTGGTTCATTCACCTTGTATGTCCCATGAACTGATGTAGTTATTGGACGTAGAAAGAGTAAAACCCAATGGAAGGCACTCACATAAAGAAAGAACCACATGGCCCATCTGATAAACGGCTAAGCAGACGTCTGGCCAAGAGATGATCAATGTGCTTAGTCCAAGAAGGCTTTGCAAAAGAGGAAACCTTTCAGATGCCCCTTAAAGCAGTCAATCTCCTCGTCCCACGCCTTCTTCCCAGCTAACCCGTCAGGCAAGAGGAGGTGTGAGGTTCAGAGGGAAGCTCGCCTCTTCCCGCTTGAGAATGGGATGGCAAAGGAGGTAAGGGAGGGAGGGGAAGGGATGTTAGAGAAAGTGTATTGTAAAAACACCTTCTAAAGTGTCCAATGTTTGTTCCCTAGAAATGTACCAAAAGGAAAGTAACTAGACAGGGGAAGGAGTGAAAATGAGATAAACCAAATGCTTTAGGCACAACATAAAAGCAAAATAAGTCGATGGGCATTTTCTGCGTAATTAATTTTTTTTTTTGGAAAATCTCATTGTAAAAAATTTTCCTGAATTACAGTTTATAAATTATCTGCTGCTGATGTTTGTTTGTTTGTTTTGTTTTTCCAAGACAGGGTTTCTCTGTGTAACAGCCCTGTCTGTCGTGGAACTCACTTTGTAGACCAGGCTGGCCTTGAACACACAGAGATCCACCTGCCTCTGCCTCACTAGTGCTGGAATTAAAGGCCTGTGCCACTACCTGTTACTGCTGTTGTTTAAAAGTTATTTGTTTTTACTTCGTACACAGGAATGCTTTGTATGTATGTATGTATGTGCACTCCATGCACACTGGTGTTCATGGAGGCCAGAATAGGGCCTCCCCTATAAATACTGGCAATGGGACTCGAGTCCTCTGTAAGTGCAGCAAGTGCCCTTAACCACTGAGCTGTATCCCCAACTCAGTTGTCTACTGCCATTTTGAGAGGTTTGTGAAAAAGAATTACAAGGATTTATTGTTGTGTGATTTTCCCTAAAAGTCCTTTAAAGCACACATTAGGACTACTGAAGAGCATAGGGTTACTGGATTGCTAGCATCCTATACTCCCTAGGATAAGAACTCCTGGCACAGAGATTTCATCTAGGCACTAAAGATAATGTAAAAAAAAAAAAATCAGGTTTTATTCACAGCTTCTAGTTGATTGCCCTATCCAACTTTAACTGTGGATCAAAATTGGTGGAACCTTCCAGTAAGCACGGCCTTCCTCCCCAAATCTATTTAAAATGACACATCATACATAATTTAAGAATAAATTTGTAAGGATCTAGGAAACTGTTGACAGAGGTTTCTGTCCCACCTGGTCCCGCAGCCATTCAGTCTCAAAGAAACACACAAAGGTCTACATTAATTATAAACTGGTTGGTCCATTAGCTCAGGCTTCTTATAACTCTTGTAACTTATATTAGCCCATAATTCTTGTCTGTGTTAGCGTGTGACTTGGTACCTTTCTTCAGTGAGGCATTCCCATCTTGCTTCCTCTGTGTCTGGCTTCCTGTGTCACTGGATGATGACTACAGACTGACTCTTTCCTCTTCCCAGAATTCTCCTGTTATCATCCCACCTCTACTTCCTTCCTGGTCACCCTCCCCCTACTTCCTGCCTGGCTACTGGCCAATCAGCATTTTATTAAAATAATACAAGTGACAGGGTAAAGACCATTGTCCCACAGCAGGGAAAAAGGAAAGGTTATATTTCTGAGACTTTCTGGAAGCTAGCGAGTATAACAACACCAGAGTAGAGGAAACAGACCTCATAAACCAGCAGTCTTGAGTCAGGATGTAGAGAATAGCACTGTTGGTCCCAGGGTTTCTAGAACCTTCTATAGCTTGGGTGCAAATGCAGGGACCTGGGCAGACCCTAGACTGACAGCCCTGGGCGGGGGGTGGCGGGGTGGGGGTGTGTGTGTGTAATGAAAGGCGCCTGGCACAGCAGAAGCAAGATGTGCGGCCTCTGAGAATTTCTGCACACAGGCAGTCCACTGTGCTAGCTTCTTAGAAAGACCTGAAGAACAATCCCCCTGGTAGCAAATCCCTCTGCAAAAAGGGAGAGTTTTGAATTTAAAAGGAAAGAAATGAGGAACTGAAGGACAGGGAGGAAGGATGACGGTTTTTCAGGAATGAAACCATAACCATAGAAGGTTTTTAACAGCTTGCCTCTCTCAAGCGTCTCTGCCTCTGCTTCGCCTTCTCTCTGGATAGAAACACACCTGTCAGCAGACCTGACGCACGGTGATCCCTTCCATGGGGGGGAGGGGCTTATTTATGGATAAGCTATGCCTAGAAAGGAAACTCAGTCAGTGTAAAAAGGACCCTGAAGATCGCCTGAGAAACACGAAATGCAAGGCTGGGGGTGTTATGACAGACAAGGAGAAACGAACAAAGAGACATGAACATTATGATACAAATCAAACTTTTTTTTTCTTTTACTAAATATCTATCATCCAGAAACTTGCTGGAGGATTTTCTCATTTGTGAAAGGCGAACAGGCCACTATTTTTAAAAGTACAAATCAGAACAGTGTTCACTCCAGAGGAAAGTTGAAATAAAAATGGGTTGCCCGTTTGAAGTAGAACCTGGGAAAATGAAAACGCCTCATAAAATAGACTAGAAATAAAAAAAAATGAGAATTATTTTATCTAGGTATATTTAAATAATAGAAATCCACTTACATACTCATTTAATAAGAAAAGAACTAGAAAGCAGGCTGTAGAAGTGGGGGCCGTGGTAAAAGTAATAATTCAGGACAATTTTATTGAACTGACCAAAGCCTGGAGACTTCACTCCTGACCTATGAACAAAAAGAACAAACAAAGATTTGTTTTTTTAACAAAATAAATTTGTTTTAACAAAAAACCAAAACCCCAAGATTTTTGTTAGATACGTACTTGTGAAATTTCTGAACTTATCTTAAAAAGAAAAGAATAAGATATTTATAAAGGAGTTAGCATTTGGCCAATATTGAACTTGATTTTTGTAACATGGAATGTTAGAAAGCAATGAAATTATCATTTACATACTAGGTAAAATGGTTATTGTTTTTAAAAAGACAAGGATTCAAAACATTTATTATACAAAAGCCCTTTCTGAAACAAATTGTGTAAGGAAATAAACCCTTCAGCAAAACAAACAGTAAAATCAAGAGAAAGACAAGAGAAAAAAGAGCTTGGTGATGAACAAAAGTAACCACAAAAGAATAATAGTGGGCAGAAGGCCTTAGTACGGCTGTGGTTGATGTAGGCATCGGGAAACACCGTGGCAAACTGTGGAATGAAGAGTGGATGGGCTTCAACTAAAACTGGAGAGACTTTTGCTTTTTCTCAATAGTCTTCTATAGCTATAGAAATTTAATCAAGTTTGTGTTGCTCTCAGACTTAAAACACAAGTGTATTTACAAAGATGTCCACATTTTTTTGTTTGGTTTGGTTTTGGTTTTGGAGGAGGGGATTGTTGATTTTGAGACATGCTCTCCCAGGATGGCCTCCCACTCATAGACATCCACCTGTCTCTGCCTCCTAAGACTAAAGTGCTGAGAGTAAAGGCATGCACCACCACTCCGAGGTTATATGAATCTTAAGAATAGTCACCAGGATAATAAAACCACTTGCCAAAAAGGATTTAAAGTATCAAATAAGGAAATACTGTGTTTTGTGTGTTATTAAGGAATTAGAATTTAGCACAGAATGAAAGAGCTGCACACCTGTGAAAATGTTCAACTTTGGGTGCTGGCAGCATCCACCACGAGTGTGAACGTGCAACAGCGGGGACCCTCGCTGCTCCTGGGAAGGCAAAACCACAATCACTTCCCAGTTTCTTATCGTACACTCTACCAATCGCGTGCTTTGCTATTCAAACAAACAGCTGAAAAATAACGTTCACAGAGAAAGTCGCCCAAGGGCGTTTGTAGTAGTTTTATCCTGAATTGGGGATTGGGATGGCGGCATGGCTCAGTGTCTGCATGAAGACCCTGGAAACTACACCTGACAACCTGAGTTTGAACTCCAAGTTCAGTGCGGTAGAGTAGAGCATCTATTCCTAAAATGTGTTCTCTGATTTCCACAAGTGCACTTTCATGTGCAGACACACACACATGTACACACACACGCTCACACACACAATAAATAATACAATTGTTAAAAACACAAAAGTCATCCAAGTGTCCTTGAGTTGGGAATTGATAAAGAATGGTACCTCTGAATAAATGGACTGAACGTGCTAAATTAAATATTTCAGTGTGAAATGAACCATCAGGCAGTTAAAAGACTTCAGGGGAAACCTAGACACAGAACACAATTATCTAAGATAAAGGGGCTAGGGAGGGCAGTGGGGGGTGAATCAGAAAGAACAGTGTACACTGATGTATATGTATGGGAATCTCATAATGAAATTCACTCTTCTGTGTGTGAACAAAAAATACTTTAAAAAGAGAATTTAGGCCAATAGTGGTGGCACACGCCGTTAATCCCAGTACTTGGAAGGCAAAGCAAAGGTTGGTAGATCTCTGTGAGTTCAAGGCCAGCCTAGTGATTTCCAGGACAGCCAGGACTGTTTCACAGAGAAACCCTGTCAGGGCAAACAAAACAAACAAACAAACAAGCAAAACAAAAACAAAAAACAAACTTATTCTGAAAAGGTCATGTGCCTTATGATTCCACCCATGTGACCTGGAAAGCAGAAAACATGGAAAGTAACATCAATGGATACCATCCATGAGCAGACCAGGCAGGGCATAGAAGAATGTTAGACAGAGAGATCATTACAGTGGAGGATATTAGCAAATACTAAGTACACATATTATATAGAATTTTATGTTTATGAAATATCAATCACTAAAATTGTAAGGACCTTAGAGTCACTACATAGCAAACAACTAAAGGATAAACCACTTGGGAAGTGTGAGAGAGATTGATATCTTTTTATTATTGTTGTTCATTTTTATGATTTTATTTCTGTAAAGTTTTTTTTACAGCCTGACTGCACTTTTCCCTCCTTCCTCTCCTCCCAAAACACCCCACCCCCATCCACTCCTCCTCCATTTCTATCCTATTTTGAGATGAGCAGCCTCCCATGGATGTCACCTAGCCGAGGCATATCAAGTTGCTGTGAAACTAGGCACCCAGTCTCTGATTAAGGCTGGGCAGGCAATCTGGTAGGAGGAAAAGGTCCCAGAAGCAGGCAGTAGTAGAGACCCGTTCACTCTTCTATGAGTCCCATACAAGTCCAAGCTACACAACTGTAACATATATGCAAAGGGCATAGGTCACTCCTCTGCAGGCTCCCTGGTTGTCAGTTCAGTCTCTGTGGGCTCCTATTAGCCCAGGTTACTTGATTCTGTGGGTTTTCTTGTGCTGCCCTTGACCGCTCTGGCTCCTTCAATCCTTCCTCCCCCATCTTTTATAGGATTCCCCAAGATCCACCTAATGTTTGGCTGTGGGTCTGCTTCTGTTTTTACCAGTTGCTGGGTGAAGCCTTTCTGATGACAGCTGAGCTAGGCACTAATCTATGAGTATAGCAGACTATTGTTAGGAATCATTTCATTGATTTTCTTTTCCAATCATGTTTGGTTCTATCCTAGGTCTCTGAGCTATCCAGCCTGGGTCCTGGCCCTCCAGGCAGAGTCAGGGGTGGGCTCTCTCTCCTGATAGGGGTCTCAAGCTTAACCTGTCATTGGTTAGCCACTCCCACAATTTCTGCACCCCCTTTACCCCCCAGCACATCTTGTAGGCAGGACAAATTGTAGATTGAAGGTTTAGTGGATGGGTTGGTATCCCAGTTCCTCCATTGCAAGTCCTGCCTGGTTATAGAAGATGGCCGACTGACATGTTTTTTAAAGTATTGTTATACTTGCTCATCCAGAACAAATAAAAAGTAAATTTAAAAGCAATGATAGTTAAAGAAAAATGCCAAGAAAACAGGGGCCAATGGGATGACTCAGTAGGTAAAGCACTTCCTGTGAAGCCTGATGACCTGAGTTCTGTCCCCAGAATCCCTGAAGAAGAGCAAAGGCACAGCCAACTCTACAAAGTTGACCTCTGACCCTGTGCACACCGCAGCATGTGCTCCCCCAACCAATCAATCAACAAATAAATAAATAATGCAATTTAAAAGTTTTTGATTTTTTTTTTTAAATTTCAAGGAGGGAAATTATTAAAGTCAGAAGGACCTGGAGAGGTGTATTCCAACTTCCAAAAGACACATCTGTCAACCCAGATTGTTACAGCCACAGAAACTACCTTTTAAGACTGCCACGATACTAACAGACTAAAGAAACACATGCCACTTGGCCAGCCTACAGAGAATACCCAGAGGAACACCAGCCTCAAGAGAAGGATAAACATGCCCAGAGTCACAGGGAAGCAAATAGAGTCCTGGAAGAAATTCAAGGGCATCTCAGATATAAAAGCCAACTAATGTGGTTTATTATCTTCGTAGACTTAGAAAAAGAAACAACTTATGTGATTGGCTCAATGGAACAAAAACAACACAGCACAAAACTCAACACCCACTTGCGAAATTTTTTAAAGTTCTCTTAAATCTAAACTAGAAGACATTTCTTAACTTGTTTAACAACATCCATAAACGTGATAAGGACCCTTCTGCTCTTGTCTCTTTGAAGGAAAGAATTCAATCAAATGATGCAAGAAAGAGGCCTTAAGGGAGGGAATAAGAAAGATGACATAGAGACTGGAGAGATGGCTCAGAGGTTAAGAGCACTGGTTGCTCTTCCAAAGGATCTGGGTTCAATTCTCATCACTTGCTTGGCAGCCCACAACTGTCTATAACTCCGGTTCTAAGAGATCTGGCATCCTTACATGGACATACATGTCAACAAAACACCAATGTATGTTAAATAAAAATAAATAAACAAATTATTAAGAAGGGCAACATAACAAACATAAGGGGGGGGACAGAAGAGCAGGGACATGGGGTGGCAGAGAGATAGTGAGAGAACCAAACAAAATTAAGGATGTTTTGGAAATGTGATAAGATGTTCTGTAAGCTAATTAAAATAAATTAAAAAAAAAAAGAAAGCAAGGAATAACTGAGGGAGGGCAACTTACTTTGCAAAGCTATGCAGAATAAGCAAAGAGATGTTGGAGTGGGTGGCCCAATGTGGAAGCAACCCATTGAGTTCTGTTTGTCCATTTTTAAAGAGCTTTTATGAATACTCATGAGTCGAGTGACGTAGTTTGGGAGTAAGATGAGTCCTTTTTCTTCCCAAATCTCATTCAGCACCACACTGTCTCAGTCAACACAGGCAATAAAATGAGATGAAAGATATGAAGAAAGTAGTGGAAGAAAATGCAGGTAGTTCCAAGTTTGCAATAGTTAGATTCACATGTGTTTAATTATAATGGTGTAGAAGTGTGTGCATCTGATAGAAATTGCACTTTCAATTTCTACTTTGAATCTTTTGATAGTTTCAGGATGTGACATGGCTTCTCAGTCAGTGGTGACAGCAAAGTCATATTGCCCCAGTCTTTCAGTCATTCAAATGCAAGTCCCAGATACCCCAGCACTGCTTGGTGAGCTGTGTTCAGGATACATGAGATGTTCAGTGCTTTATTATGAAGTCGGCCTCGTGTTAGATGATTTTGCTAAGCTCTTGGCTGCCATGTCCCTCCATGGCCTCTAGAGACCTGGACCTGACTGGGGACTATGAGACATGAAGAAATGATAAGGAATGAAGAAATAATAGATGCATAGGCAGACAGAAATCTGGGATCCTGTGGTCTGGGCTCTACTGGAGAAGCTGGAACACCCTGGAAGCTCAGATGTTTATTACACAGACTTGAACAGAAAGGCAGGGTTATCGTGTACAGGAACTAGGAGGCCTAGTTATTACACTTAGACAAATCAGAAAGCGGGGTTTATGGTACACAACTGGATAAAATGGATAGGTTTAGTGAATATCAATACGAGCAGTCTCAGGGAGTAGAGGGGAGCAGTGAGGAGCAATGGGGGCAGTGGGAAGTAGTGGGAGCTTATGGTGGGCACCTTCCACACACACTAGCTACATTCACACATGGACCAGAGGAAGACACTGGTATTTCTCCATGAGTCTGAGGTTTGGGAGTCCTTGCCTGTGTAAACAAAACACCCACCCAGGGCACTTCACTTACTCAGTGCTTCCTCTGGTCCTTACAGAAACAAAGTGTTCTAAGCATAGTCTGCTAAGCTCCAATGTTTGGTAGGTCATGTATATTAAATGCTTTTGTTTAAAACAAAAGACATTTAGCCGGGCAGTGGTAGCACATGCCTTTAATCCCAGCACTCAGGAAGCAGAGACAGGTGGAGGATCTCTGTGAGTTTGAGGCCAGCCTGGTCTACAGACAGAATTCTAGGGCAGTCAGGGTTATTGCACAGTGAAATTCTGTCTCAAACACACACATACACACACACACTCACAAAGACACTTATTCAGCATCATCATGGCCAGATGTTGTGGGATATTGGATATTTCTACACTGTGTGAAGGTATATTGGGGTGACTGGTAAAAAGCTGAACAGCCAATAGCTAGGCAGGAGAGCATAGGAGGGACTTCCAGGCAGAGAGAGAAAGTAGGAGCAGAAGTCTAGGCACATGAGAGAGAAGCAAGGAGACAGAGAAGAAACAAGAGGTACGAGATGGGAGCGAGGTAAAACCACGTGATAGAGCATAGAACAATATAAATGGGGTAATTTAAGTTATAAGAGCTAGTTAGGAATAGACCTGAGCTATAGGTTGAGCTATCATAATTAATAATAAGTCTCCGTTCTCTCTGTATCATAATTTGGGAGTTGGCTGGTTGGACAGAAAAAGACTCGTTACAGCCAGAATATGACGTTTAACAATCAACAGTGGGATTGAAAAGTATGCTGCTAGCAAAATTTTGTGTTGGAATGTTTCATTTTCCATAGAAGAGAAAGCAGAATAACCTGCTATCCAAACAGTCACAAATCCAGTCCTTGAATTTCACCCACATTCACACAAACTCTATCTGCCAGGTTTCCTCTGGACGCAGCTGGGCCTGTTAGCAGCGAGCATGATGGCACCTGAACCTGTCACTTCCTCCCACTTCTCGGGCTCCCCTCACAAAGCTTTGTACCCGTCACTAATTAAAACACTTGTCAATGCCATAGCTGCTGGTGCTGCTGCTGGAACCACCATAGCCACCCTGTTCCCATGTTTGACAAAGCACTGGCGTCCACTACCATAGCGACCAGAGTTTCTGCCTCCAACGTCTCTTCCCTTCATGTGTCCAAAAGTTTATTATTGGTTGTTATAACTTACCTCACTTTAGATTTCAGCACCTCTGAGAGTGCTCCCATTGCTCCTACACCCATTGTCACCATCTCCACTGCCTCCATTCTCACCTCTACAGCAGCCATGAAGGCCACTGTGGTAGTTTGAATGTGTTTGGCCCCCATAAACTCATAGGAGTGGCACTATTAGGAGGTGTGGTCTTGTTGGAAGAAGTGTGGTCTTGTTGGAGGAGGCTGGATGACACAGGCATTTAATCCAGACCTTGAGGCTGGATGGCACACCTTTAATCTGGGCCACACCTTCTGTTGGAAGTGTATCACTGTGGGGGTGGGCTCTGAGGTCTTTTTCCCAACCTTCATTCATTGTGACAGTCAGCCAACCTCTGTTGCTGCTAACTCAAGATGTAGGACTCTCAGCTCTCATACCACATCTGCCTGCATGCTGCCATGCTCCCCACCATAATGGACTGAACCTCTGAAACTGTAAGTGAGACACTTCAACTAAATGTCTTCTTTATAAGAGTTTGCATGGTCATGGTGTCTCCTCACAGGTAGAGACCTAACTAAGACAACCGCCATGACCACTAATGTTTCCTTTACCACCAAATTCAATTGCTACCAAAGCCAAAGTTCCCAGAACCACTTCGGCTTCATGCCCAGATGAAGAGTAGCCATCTTTTGTGTGCACAGCTGTCCTGGTTTCATACTATGGCCACACAGTCTCTATTTCTGAAAAGCCAGGTTGCCCAGAGTCACAGTCAGCAGAGGGTACAAAAGTAAAGCTCCTTGACCTCCCAGGACCTCATTCATTCTGTTTTCCTATGCTCTTCACAATAGCACAATAGGCTTGCAGGCAACATTCTTCAGTACTTCCTTTAATGCCCCAATAAAAGGTCTTTTTTTTTCTTCAATCAGTGGGCACGAGGTCTTTGAAAACCTTCTCTGGCACAGTTGTCTTTGGCTACACAGCCAAACAGACAATCAGTGTTAGAGCCAGAACGGTAGCTACCCCACCTGCTCACAGTCATATGATTCCTTTCTGTATGTTGTGAATATGTTTTATTGCCATTGTTTAATAAAGAAGTTGCTTTGGCCTATGGCAGAACAGAATATAGCAAGGCAGAAAAATAAAACCGAAATAGAGGAGAAAAGAAGGTGAAGTCAGGTAGATACCATGTAGCTGTTGAAGAAGAAAGACATCATGTAGCTGCCCAAGAAGCAAGATGTTAGGTAACAAACCTTGAGTTCATGGTAAAATATAAAGTAATAGAAATGGATTAATTCAAGATGTAAGAGGAATATGCCTGAGCTGTTGGCTGAACAGTGTTGTAATGAATATAGTTTTGTGTGATTATTCAGGTCTGAGAGGCCAGTGATAAGACTTATAACTGTAAATCTCTGCTTACAGTTATATAGATGACCAGTGTTAGAGCCAGGATGGTAGCTACCCCACCCGTTAAAGGAGTAATTCACAAAACAATCCCACACCAGTCTGGAATTATGATTAATAAAAGGGTTATTTATTTAAAGGGAAGAACTTACAGATCACAATCCTAGACAACAGCCCTCTGCACAACCAGGAAAAGAATCTGGTAGCTGGAAGTAGATTCCAAAGCAAGAGAGGGAGCGCAGAGCTACCTCTGCTTTTTCAAGTCAAATAGACCATGCCCAAGTGGGCTGGTATCTTAAAGGCTATTGGCTGAAGGAGCAGAAGGAGCTCCTGCAGCACCTCCCCCTTTTGTTTAAGTAAGAGAGTTCTAAACCTATTACAAAATTATATACAATAAGAACAAATATCCTGTTCTAACTAGCTTAAGTCTTGTATAATAAATAACTTGGCCAAGTCATGAGAGGAAAGTAACTACATTTATCTAGTCTTCAACCCCATCGAAGATCCGAGAAGGGAAATAAATGTTATCTGAGTAATTAGGAAGTGCAATCAAACAACTTCCAAAACATGCAACAAATCACAAAGACAACTGGCTACCTGGGCAATCACCCAAAGTCACATTTGCAGCGTTGAAGCAACCAACTTTGGCTAAGGCCTAGAATAACTGACAGATTATTTTTAAAGGCAAGAAATTTTTCAAAACCATCTTACCCTGTCTTGGCAAGATTTGACAGTTCTGCTTATCCATATCCGGATACTATGTATTTTGTCAGTACTTGAGGTATGGGCAGTTCCTTGCCCAGAGGCCGATTTCACTAAGAAGAAGACAAGCTCCAAGTGGAGTGTCTTTGGTGCTCAACAATATCTTAGGAATAGATCGGTGTTGCCAGGAACAATTGTGTTTTGCTACCACAAAACTCTAAGTTAGATTAAATGCCATTTTCTGCAGCTCTTTGAAGGGGTTGAAGATTATCTATTGATACAGAATATAATCTCTACATATCTAAAAAACCTGATTAGTCTAGCTATAAATATGACAAACATAGATGACTATTAATCTATAATTCTTAATACCTATCTAACTTAAAGACTATGACAATAAACAACTGTGCAATAAATGAGGACAATGACCTCCAAATGTACACAATGTACAAGTATACACTGCAATATGGTAAACAATTTATAAGTATCTTAATCAGAGGTAGAAATATAAACTACAATATGGTAAATATATATATATCAATACATAAAAATGTTTCAAACAGAGGTAGAAAATTCATTGTTCATTGTGGAAAACTTAAAACATTAATTATATAGAGATATACAGACATATATATTCAATGAAAGGTATGATAGATATGAAGAAAAGCAAAGATGTTTTCTAAATTCTTTTTTTTTTTTCTGTCCCATATCATGGCTCTTGACCTGAGACAGAAACTCTGGGTTTTTCAATTAACAACAGGCTTGGAATTAGAGAGGGACTGAGCCAGAGTCCAACTCCAAAACCAGCTCTATCTACTTATGAATATAAATAAACAAAAAAATATATAAACATTGTTACTTATGGAACCTATTCAATTTTCTTGGTGACCCATATTGGGTAGTAATTTTTTTCCATCTGTCAGTATTCAAATCTCCAGGGTCCCTTGAATTTTTTGAAGACGAGTGTTTTCCTGCAAAGACAAGAACAGAAGCCTGTCCCCATCCCATATGTTTTTCTTACCACCTGTATGATTATCATCATTGTGGATGAGCTGTCATGTCTCCTTTCCAAGAGGTTTCTCCTCTTCAAACTGAGCCTTTATTAATTTTGATTGTATCCACAATTTTTCTTCCCCTGTGGAAATAAGAGCAAAACCCCTTCCCCAGTGCAGAACATCTCCTGGCTTCGATTGTGAGGTCAGCACATCCTTGAAATAAAATGGTTGATTTAGTTCAGCAGACTTTTCCATTATCCAATGTCTTTCTGCTGCTGTTGTTCCTTTCTCATTAGCGTTAAGAAAATTCAAGGTTAATAAGACATTATGTAATCTATTTCTGGGGGCTTTTCCACCCCTTTCTGTTTGTTTAACACATCCTTTATAGTTCTATTTGATCTTTCTATGACTGCTTGATCTGTAGGATTGTATGGTATACTTGTAACATGCTTAATATTATATTAAGTAAAAAACTGTTTCATTTTCCTAGTGACATAAGCTGGACTGTTATCTGTCTTTATTTGTGCAGGAATACCCGTGATGGCCATAACTTCTAATAAATGTGTGATTACTGAATCAGGTTTCTCTGAGCTTAAAGCAGTTGCCCATTGAAAGCCCGAATAAGTGTCAATGTGTGATGTACATATTTTAATTTTCCAAATTCTGCAAAGTGGAACACATCCATCTGCCAGATTTCATTCCTTTGAGTACCCTTTGGGTTGGTCCCTGCAGGTAGTGGTGTTTGGTTATTTAAAGAACAGGTAGGGCATCTCTTTATAATCTCCTTAGCTTGTTGCCACGTAATAGAAAACTCTTTCTTTAAACCTTTGCTATTGACGTGATGTTTTTTATGAAATTCTGAGGCCTGCAACACACTTCCAATCAAATATTGATCAATTTCTGCATTACCTTGTGGTAGAGGACCTGTCAGACCCATATGGGATTGGATGTGTGTTATATACATCAGACAAAGCCTATTCCTGATTATGCTTTGTGCCTGGATAAACAATGAAGTCAACTCTGTATCATCTGATATAAATTCAGCAGTTTCAATATGCAAGATAAACTCTTTCTGCATATTGTGAATCTGTAACTATATTAAGAGGTTCTTTAAAATCCCATAGCACCATAAGAATGGTATAAAATTCTGCCTTCTGGACAGAAGTACAAGGGCTTTGTTCCACTTAATTCAATTCGTCTGATTTGTAACCTGCCTTCCCTGATTTATTAGCATCAGTATAAAATGTATGGGCTCCAGTTAATGGAGCATCACATACAATTTAAGGAAGAATCCAAGAAGTTCTCTTTATAAGGTTAAGTCTATTGCTTTTGGGATAGTTGCTATTAATTTCTCCCAAAAAAATTAGCACAAGCCCTTTGCTGTGGTTCATTGTCTTCTCATAACTTTTTTATTTCATCAGTAGTGAAAAGCACTATTCTCCTGGGTCTATACCTGCTAGTCAACGAAGTATCAGTTTACCTTTTATAATTAATTCAGAGACCTTTTCTACATACGTTTTTAATTTTTTACTTGATTTGTGTGGTGAAAAGATCCATTTGAAAATAATATCTTCCCTCTGCATTAAAATTCCTGTAGGAGAAATTCTGGAAGGCAATATGGCTAGAATACAACTAAGATTTGGATTCACCCTATCCACATGTGCCTCCTGTAATTTTTCCTCAACCATTGTCTGTTCCTTTTCTGCTTCAGCTGTTAATTCTCTGGGACTATTCAAATCTTTATCACCATCTAAGGTTTTGTTTAAATGAATTATTAGATCAGGTGTTATTCCAACAGCCGGTTGTAGACTGGAAATGTCTCCTAACAATCTTTGAAAGTCATTAAGAGTCCATAATTGGTCTCTCCTAATTCGTGCCTTTTGTGTTCTAATTTTCTGTAAACCTATTCTGTAACTTAGGTAATTAACATAATCTCTTCTTTGAATCTTTTCAGGAGCAATTTGTAATCCACATTTAGGCAAAACTATCTTTACTTCCTCAAACATTCTTTCTAAAGTATCTATGTTTTAATCAGATAGCAAAATGTCATACATGTAATGGTAAATTATAGACTTAGGGAATTGTCTATGTATTATTTCCAATGGCTGACTCACAAAGTATTGACATAGTTAGGCTATTGAGCATCCCCTGTGGGAGGATAGCCCACTGGTATTTCCTAGTAGGCTGGGTGTTATTCTAAGTAGGCACTGTGAAGGCAAATTTTTCTCTATCCTTTTCTTGTAAAGGTATAGTGAAGAAGCAATCCTTTAAATCAATAACTATAAGAGGTCATCCTTTTGGTAACAGAGAAGGCAGAGGAATTCCAGACTGTAGAGGGCCCATAGGTTGAATTACCTTGTTGACAGCCCTTAGATCTGTCACCATTCTCCATTTACCAGATTTCTTTTTTATAACAAACACAGGAGATTTCCAAGGGCTAGTTGACTCCTCAATATGTCGAGCATCTAACTGCTCCTGTACCAATCGTTCTAAAGTCTGCAATTTATCTTCAGCTAGAGGCCATTGCTTAACCCATATTGGCTTCTCAGTTAGTCATTTTAAGGGTAGGGCTGTTGGTACCTCTAAAGGTTTGTTAGTTGCTTTATGTTTTTGTATAGCCTGGATGGCTGGAGACCTTCGTGCATAGTACCTTATTACATTCTTCCCAGAATTATGAGTTCCTGGGACTGCAGGAATGTTAATCTGGGTATTCCATTGCTGTAGCAGGTCACAGCCCCATAAATTTATTGCAATATTAGCTACATATGGCCTTAGCTTTCCTCTTTGACCTTCTGGCCCAATACAGTCAATCCATCTTGTGCTTTGTTTAACTCAAGATATGGTTCCAATTCCTAGTAATTGAATATCTGCCTATTGAAGAGGCCAATTTGGATGCCAAGATTCTGGAGTGATGATACTCACATCTGCTCCTGTGTCTATCAAGCCAACCATCACAATTCAATTTATACACACTCTCAACTTTGGTCTCTGATTATTTATAGAGGTTTGTCAAAATATATGCTTCTTATTTCCTAATTGAATTTCTGACTTATCCTCCAAATTTGAGCCATCATTTAGAACCTTATGGTCTTGCACAGAAGGTTCTAGAGTTTTTAATTTTCCTGGTGTGACACATCCTCCATGGTTACTGGGAATGACTGCTCCACTTTTGGCTTGGGGGCCTGTGAGAGGCCCCTCAGGGAGTTTCCCGATGGTATCAGGTTGCCTTATCTGTCTGTTGTTGATCTGCATTCATTGGTCCAATGTCGTCCTTTACCACACCTACATATACCTGAAGGCTAAGGTTTCCTATTCTTGCCATTCCCAGATGAGGTATTATTCCTAGAAATTCCTTGCCTGCAATCCCTTTTTGGGTGCCCTAATTTACCACAATTAAAACGTTTGGCAGGTTGATGTTCCCTCATTGCTTTGGAAATCGCTTCCCCTGCCCAAGATTCATCATCATAGTTAAATGTCTGAAAATTCATGGTATGCTGAATCCATTCATCCATAGGTGCTAATCTAGACTTTAAAGGCCCAATTATCTTTTTTGCATTCTAAGTTTGCATTTTCAAAAGCCAGCGATTCAAGAACTATTCATCTAGCTTCTGTGTCTGTTACTCCTATGTTCAGAGCCTTACTTAATCTTTGCAAAAATTCAGTATACTGTTCTTCCTGTCCCTGCCTAACCCTGGTATATGACTCGATTATTTTCCCTGATTCTGGTATTCTATCCCAAACATTCAAGGCTGCTTTGTGGCATAGGGACAATACTTCTTCATTGTAAAGAGCTTGGACCTGTGGATCAGCATAAGCTCCTACACCAATAGGAAACACCTGGGAAACCTCCACACCCTTTGTTCTTCCTTGGTGTTCCATATGTTTGGATTCTTCTCTGAAATAAATTCCAAACATCAAGGAAGGTCCATCTTCCAACACCGTGAATGCTAACTGTGAGAAATCATGGGGCGTAGCCTTGACATTAGAAGCCTAAGTTCTTATCATTTCCCTAACAAATGTAGAGTACAAGCCATAATTAACAACAGCTTGCTTAATTTCCTTTAGGTCATTCATTCCTACTGGCATCCATTTAGCTTCTTTGGCTCCCTTTGAGTCTTTTGAAGTTGGCGCTTTGTCAGAGTAAATTACGGGTATGTCACTAAAATCCTGGGTAAACCAGTTCTGACAGCCGGTGGTGACTGTATCCTGCCCTTGTGTCTTCTCACCTTGTTCATCAGCTCCAATAATTTCCTCAATCATTTCAAATCTCTTAATCATAATATCTTTTAAAGCCTGAATCTCTTGACCTGCAAATGTTTTTAGTAATTTCCATACAATATCAATTATCTGGTCCCCATTCTGCACCTGTGATTCCAAGGTCTTAATGTTTCCTTTCAAAGATAACATCTCCTCCTTGAAATGCTCCCAAACATTGTGTAAATTGCCATCCTGGAGGTATATTCTGTCTGTTACCTTATCAAATCTCTGTGATAACTTCTGAATGTCAAATTCAACAGCCTGGAAATTGAGGTATCTCCATAGGCATAAAGGCCTCTTGTGATTTCTTCCATAGTGGCAGCAAAAACTACGGCAAGAGTCCCATTAAAAGCGAAACCTCAGTTTACCTGTTAACCAGCAGATGGCGCTGTTTCCAAGTTGCGACTAGAGCCGCTGCAATGGTGTCATGACAAATCCTGTTTTAAAATCTCACTTGAAAAGTTAGATGTAGTACACAGAGGGAGAAAACCCAGAGTCCAGGCACAGAACACAAAAACCCAGGGAGCTTCTAGTGGCGGATAAACAGCGCAGCCCACCCTGGGCATGCCCACCCTGTTGCTCCACTCCGACCTGACCCGATGCAGGGGGTCATGACACAGCCACTGCGAGAGAGGCCGATTTCACTCCCAGCGTCCCTAAGCTGGGACAAAGGGTCACACTGCAAACGCTGCTGTGGCATTGCTCCCACTCAGTTATGGTGGGGATTTCAAACAGCGTGTCTGCATGAGCCGGGCAGGACTTCACAGGGAGTTTTTGCCCCAAGGGGTTTTCAGCTAGCCAACCGCTCTGTGACTTACGTTGCCTAAGCACTGTGCTGCAAGGGGGATTTAAAAACCTCTCAGAAAAGATCAAATCAGGTGGACAGAAACTGTCTGGGCCTGTGGATCCTGGGAGGTATGGAGGTTACTGCTGGCTCCATGTACACCCTGGCTGAGGGAGGGCTCAAGCCAAGCCGTGCTGGCGGCAGGCAGCCGAGCTGGGGGTGTGGGTGGAGGGTAGGGGGTGGGGTAGCCCAAACATTGAATGCCAGATAAAGGAGTAAGTTACAAAACAATCCCATACCAATCTGGAATTATGATATATAAAAGGATTATTTATTTAAAGGGAAAAACTTACAGATCACTGTCCTAGACAACAGCCCTCTGCACAACCAGGATAAGAATCTGGTAGCTGGAAGCAGATTCCAAAGCAAGAGAGGGAGCACACGGCTACTGGTGCTTTTTCAAGCCAAATAGACCACACTCAAGTGGGCTGGTATCTTAAAGGCTATTGGCTGAAGGAGCAGAAGGAGCTCCCGCAGCAACCCGTTCACAGCCATAAAGACGACCAGCACTAGAGCCAGAATGGTAACTATCCCACCCCCATCCCCAGTACAAAACTCAGTCTGTCCTGGTCAGGTTTTTTTTCCACCTTGACACAAGCTAGAGTTATCTGGGAAGAGGCACCTTGGTTGTAAAAATGCCTACATCGGATTCTAGGAAAGTCTGTGCAGGATTTTCTTGACTAGTGATTGAGTGGAAGGTGCTTAGCCTACTGGGGGAAGTGACACCCCTGGGCATATGGTCCTGATTGGCATAAGACAGCAAACCGAGCAAGTCATGGGAAGCAAGTCACTAAACAGCTTTCCTTCATGGCTCTGCTTCAATTCCTTCCTTCAGGTTCCTGATGTGAGCTCCCTCTCTGACTTCGTTACATGATGAACTGTAATTTGCATGGTGAAATAAACTCTTTCCTCCCCAAGTTGCTTTCAGTCATGGTGTTTATCACATCAGTAGGAACCTTATTGAAGTCTCAGGCCATTTACTACCATGTACCAAAATGGAATTATAATTCCAAAGACCATTTTTACAGTCTCATTCATTGAGTCTTACTACTCCTACATCCTCATTTGTTGAGTCTTAGTTATCTATGGAAAACAGAAACCCAAGATCTCTTTAAAATCTATCATATCACAAATATTGCAATCCTTTGTGACCCCAAGTGGCCTAAATCTTTAAGTCTTTTAATTTTTCTTGCTATTTTCTTTTTCTAGAAGGTCAATCTGTGGTTGTCCTTGACTCTGTCAGTAATGGGTCTCAGATATGTATTTATCGATCAAAAATTTCCATTCTGTAAAACATAAAATGCCTTGTCTACTCCCTATAAATGATTCATTGCAAGCGTGATCATTCCAACAAGCTTTGCTCAAGCAGAACATCTTCATCTGTGTGTAAATGATGCCAGCCTTCCCGGGCCAGTGCTGTGTCACTCCTGCACCTGCAGAGATGAGAAGAGATTAAATGGGTCTCCTCAATACATCCCATGAAATATTGATTAAAGGTCTAGTTGAAATAAGTGTATTAATGTAGACTTCAAGCACTCAAGTGACTAAGAACACCCCGAGGGGAAATGTTTCTACCAAGCAAGTGAGACAAAAATTGATACTTGGAAATGGTGAGAATGTTCCTGGGTACGTAGTTCCTTTTTGCAATCTTACACAGCAAGATTGGACTTTTAACAAATGCTCTCGGTGATAAAAGCCTGGTTCTTAGAGGGAGGGCTAAGGTGGGAGAGGAGAGAAGTAAAATGGAAGCAAACAGGAGGCAAACAACAACAAAGAGCTGCTTGTCGAACCCGTGGAAAACAGTGATACTTGCTCACTCTCCACTCTTATTGGATTTTGTCCCGATCCCAGTTCAAAATAAGCTACTCCTTTCTGGGGTGACTGAAGGAAAAAGAGTGCTGTAAGTTCTGCAGGAGCCATGGGCCTACCTCCCCATTCCTGTGTTTAGTGCCCTCACTAGCTTCCTCTGCCTTGTGTCTCTGCCATGATATACCGGGCTTGCGGGAGCTCTAGAGCCAGAGCAAAGCGTCCACAGAAACAACTCAAAATCTTTAGCCAAAATCAGCCCGCCCTCCTCATAAGTTAATTGTTTCAGGTATTTTGTTATAGTAACAGAAGCAGTACTACTATAGAAATTACAGGTAGCATGGATACAAAAGGTAAAAGAATTCATATAGAACTTCCAATGCTTATAACTTTCTAGATAGGGGGGGAAAGTCTACATACCTACAAAAGATTGTCTAGAGACTCACAGTAAGTGACTGGCAAAGAACAACTTAGAGTCAGGATTCTTGGGCATGTCCCATTAGCCTGCACAGAGGATGCTCTCACCCCACTAATGAGAGCCTAGAAATGTATGGTAACTTCTATGATTGTTGTACATTGTCTGTGGGATGCTACTGGTCTACTGACTAGGAGAACTAAATGTCCTCTCAGGGAGAGTTACCTTCCCAATGATGCTAATGTGGTTCCCATGTACAAACATGAGAAACCCTCCTCCACCCCACCATGTGGATTTATGACCATATTTTCCTTGCTACATTCGTGAACATTTAAATTATTGGTATCATCTTTGTGAATGCTCTTTCTATCTCAGTATCCAAAATCAATTCCCTACTTCTGCTTCTACAATCCATGGGTGAATTCCCCTCCTTGAAATTCCAGACAAGGACTACCATTGGGATGGTATGTGTGTCTCAAATATCCTCAGAGCCATAGCAGGCCTTGACTAAACTTTAAACAAACATGACATTTTGTCTTATCTTCTGTGTCTTGTCTTAGAATATCTTAGAATATTCTAATTTATTTTTGTTTCTACTGTGACAACATATATTCCACTAAGTCTCAATTTTCTTCATCTACCAGCACCCAATTAACTAGAATGAGTCATTTTCTTTCCCTTTTCTTCCTTTCTTCCTTCTTTCTTTACTTTTAAAGATTTGTTTATTTATTTTATGTATATGAGTGTTCTATCCACTTTATGTAAGAAGAGGGCATCAGCTTCCGTTATAGATGGTTGTGAGCCACCATGTGGTTGCTGGGAATAGAAGTCAGGACCTCTAGAAGAGCAATCAGTGCTCTTAACCACTGAACCATCTCTCCAGGTCTGAATGAGTCATTTTCTACACCTAAGCCCTGACCACATTACAAATGACCATCACAAATAGCACACTGTGCTGGGTGGTGGTGGCACACACCTTTAATCCCAACACTTGGGAGTCAGAGGCAAGCAGATCTCTATGAGTTCAGGGCTAGCCTGGTCTACAGAGCTAGTTCCAGGACAGCTAGAACTGTTACTCAGCGAAAGACTATCTCGGAAAAAAATATAGCACACTTCCCTCAAAGGTTACTAGTTAGGCTTCTCCTTGC
The DNA here is from genome assembly GCA_004026605.1 of Ondatra zibethicus. Taxonomy (NCBI): domain Eukaryota; kingdom Metazoa; phylum Chordata; class Mammalia; order Rodentia; family Cricetidae; genus Ondatra; species Ondatra zibethicus. The sequence goes on from PVIU01007693.1 coordinate 23,976, forward strand.
CCTTTGGTTCCTACTAGCCTTTTACCACACAACTCTCTTCACCAGGATGAGTTCTTGAAAATACTGCAGTGACTTTGTTTGAAGAGTGTTCTAGTTAGCTTTCCTTGTTAATTTGATACAATTTAGAGTTACCTGGGAAGAGGAAAATTAAGCTGAGGAATGCCCAAGTCAGATTGGTCAATAGTCATATCTGTGAGAAATTATTTGATTGATGATTGATATGGGAGGGTCCAACCCACTGTTGGTGGCACCATCTCTAGGCAGTTAGACCTGGAAGTATGAGAAAGCCACAGCTGATTATGAGCAAGCCATTGATGGAGACAGTAAGTAACAGTCCTCCACGACCTCTGCCTTCAGGTTCCTGTTTTGAGTCCTTGCCTTGATTTTTCTGTGATGAACTGTTACCTAGAAATGTAAGACAAGTAAAGCTGTTCCTCTCTGAGTTGCTTGGTTAGACCATTTTCCGATAGCAATGGGAAAGCAAGCTAGACTAAAGGGCCGTCAGTCCCATTTGACAATGTCTCCAGTTGCCGAGAAGATGTAGAACCTCGTGGTCAAAGGAATGTAGGCCCACTGTTAAAACAGCTTTAAGTGTTTTTTAGATGCAGTGATCTTGCCTTAAAAGAACTTATATCTTAGCTAGCACAGACAGAGTACTTGGTAACACCCCTTCCGATGGAACTTGGTCGTCATAGACAGGGTTAGATTCTGATCAGTTCAAAGCAGGCAGCTGTTGTGCTTGGCAGCAGTCTCTGTCCTCAGCTCACCTCAGGTGGAGCAAAAACCTCAAGAACTGCTGGGGAGAGCACTGAGGAAAATGAGGACACCATTACAAACTGGGGACAAAGAGAAGCTATTGCTTTAAACCTGAAGATGCACAAAATAATTAAGCCTGTCTTCCCTCTAAAGAGAAACAACTCCTGAATGGCTTGTCAGTAGGTACGGAAGACTCTCCCTCTCACGTGACTGAGTTTCTTTAACTGTGTCAGTGCTCCTCAGTGAGTCAGAGGTTACAGATTCCTCCATTTCCATATTGCTGGTACTTACTCTGATGCCCACCACATGCCAGGAAGCAGAAGAGATTAAAGACGAACCAGGGGGAGTCTTGGAACTGGAAGAAATGGAGAACAGGGACAGTTTGACGTAAATAGTACAGTGAGAAGCTCACATGGGATTTTCCACCCAAACGTCCTCAGGCCACGGTGCAATGGAATTACGTCACTGTTCTTTGAATCCGGAATTGAGAAGGGAGAATGTTACCATCCCTCAGAAGGAAATTCACCTGCCCCCATAAACAGTAAAGCAGAAACTCGCTCTCCCACAACACAGCCCCAGCTAAACACAGGAGGCTGGAATTCTGCACATGGCCACTTTGATGCCCATCTTGAAGGACTGCAGAAGGAACGGAACATCCCTCAGGGTGCTCTGGACATTACGGAAAGCTGGCCCTGGCATTTGTCCTGTGTAGGGAGGTAGGGTGGATGGAACTGATCTGCTGGCCAGGCATGCACTCCATCAGAGAGTATAGGTCTCTCTAAAAGCAAAACAAGACAAAAAACCCAAAAAACAAAACTGACTTGTTTGGGTATCACCCAGAGGCACAGGAGGCCTTTCCCAGACAGCAGCTTAAATCATACTGCCCACAGCTGCAAGTCAATCTGCTAAAGAGAGATGGGAACTTGTAAAACAAATTCAACTATGTTATTCTTTTAAAATAAGTCACTGTTTAAATGCTCTTATTGGTAGAAAAAGATGATTGATCAGAAAGTTGATGAGATACCTTCCTAAAACATAAGAAATAAAAAATATAGAAATTAACACATAATTATGTATAATATCAATATTATGTGTAAGTATTCAACACTTCTATGAAATCAGTATTCAAATGAGTGCACTTTGGTCACTTATAAAAATTAGACTTTAGGGCCAAAATGATTTTAGAGATTAAAAGTATACTGTAAAATAATGACTTTATTAAGTCAACGTGCATACACCTGACACTACCTCAGAATAGTGACAGAAATCTTGATAAAGAGAAAAGCCAAGGGGCTGGAGGGATGGTCAGTAAAGTCTTGCATGACGAGGATGGGACCTGAGCATGGATCCCAGCAGCTACTTAGAAAGCTCAACACAGATATCCCCAGCCCTAGAGCAGGGCAGAGAAAGGCAGATGGATCCTTGGCATTTGCTGGCTGCCTGCTCTAGCCAGATAGCAAACCCTGCGGTCAAAGATCAAGTGTTTGGTTTGGCTGATCTGCTTTACTGTATGTGTCTTTTTGGTATTATTATTATTTGCGACAGGGTTTCTCTGTGTTGTACTCTGGCTGTCCTGGAACTCATTTGGTAGACCAGGCTGTCCTCAAACTCATCGAGATCCACCTGCCTCTGCCTCCCTGATGCCTCCAAGTGCCTATGCCTTCCACATACCACTACCCAGCCTTTATGTGTCCTTTAAAAAGAGACTTTTTTAAAAAAAATTTCTAATTGTATGTATATGGATAGGGGCATGGGAGCACAAGTTCTCTAGGAGGCCAGAGGAAGGGCATTGTGCTTCTGGGAGCTAGAACTACAGCAGTTGTGAGCTGCCTGACGTGGGTGCTGGGAGTTGAGCGTGGGCCCTCTGCAAGAGCAGTGCATGCTCTCAGCTGCTGAGCCATCCCTCCAGCCCTTGGATATGTCTCTTTAAATGTATTAATCTATATTTCTTATCTTTCTTTTTACTTCAAATGTATTAATCTACATTCTCACCTTTCTTATATCTTTCTTTTTACTTTATTGGGATGCATTTTTGTTTCCTTCTTTAACTTGTTAAGTAGACCTGGGTTGGTTCAGACTACTTCCCCATCACCCCGACAATCGTGGGCAGTCTCTGGGAAAGTTCATCCCAACTCATAAGCCTAGGGACACAACGGTACCAATGGTTCAACTAAAAAAGAGAATTCATCGACAATTTTATTTTTTCCAACATGTTTTTCCCAAGAAAGCAAATGATATGAGAAAACTCGAAGTATATCATATTTTGATCCACACCAAAAAACTGCAATTTCAAAATATTTATCAGAAAAGAGTAATAGGGAAAAATATTCAACCCCCAAAATTAGTACTTACAACCAAGAGACAGAATTGAATGTTTCCAGCCCAATGCAGTGTATCAGTGGGTCTAACCACAATGGCTAGAAGGAACAAGGATTGCCTCGAGTCCCCCCATGAGCGTGAGATGGTTATTGGGTCCAGTCATGAACTCCTGGAGATGGGCTGTCCAGGGATTGCTATGAGTTCAATATGCGTTTGAAAGGCAGGGTCGGTATCAAATGGAATATTCCCCACCTTTAGGTTTTAATCATTTTTCAAGCCAATGATAAAGTAGAGGACTCACTAAAATTTGTGAAACTATCTTCCTCAGCACACTACTTCTGTTTCCCTTTATTCCTTGGAAATTTCCAGAAGTTCCTAAACAGAGTTAAGTTCCTCCCTATCTTCCAAGCCTTCAAAAAGTGGTTTATTTCACAGTATCAGATTGCCCCGCAGCCCATCAGCTGTACCTGAGAGACTAAACACACACAGTGCTGTGAGAACCCCAATATGACCAGTCATTGCTTGTTATCTGAGCTTTGTAACTGATAGAACCTTCCCTAGAGAAAATAGGCCCAGAGGTCTGTGGAGATGGATGATTCTGCCTAGAGGGTGCTCTGATCAACACAGGACAGGGTGTTGGGAGTCTTGGTTCCAGCTCCATCACTCCATGACTATAAGTGTCACGGGAAGTCATCTAAATGTTATGGCACACGACTTCCAGTTACCAGGCTAATACCAGAAAGGCTTGCTCTGCAGCCACATGCCTGCCTCCTTCTCAGTACCCTGTTATCTTTTAGGCTTCTCTGAGCCCTGAACACCACAAGATTCTTTGCTTCCCACTCATGAATAGCAGAAGAGGCTGACCAGGCACAGGCTGGTCCACAATGCCCAGGATGGCCCATAAAGCCTTGCCTGTTTCCCAGTGGTAGGCACCTAATACATCTCACCACATTTTGGAAATCCGGTCTTCACAAACTAGAGAAATATAACAGTTAAACACAAAACCAAACCATTTTATTTAAGGACTCTGGCACTTGGTTTATAGTATACAAAGAGCTTGTTGGAATGTAGAATTTCACAGCCCCTTCTGTGATTATTAAGGAGCATAGATTGCCCCATACTTACAATGGACTTACCATTCTTCAGCTTTAAGGTGGTGTAGTAGCAATATATAGTCAATAAAACTGCATCTCCAATAGTGAAGTTGTAATTATTCAGCCACAGATAAGGCTGCACTTCCAGGTTCTAAAGGCAGGCACATGTGAACGGGCTCTCGGGCACAAAGTGCCCCGCGTGACCCAGATACGCGCATGCTTGGTTACATCCACGTATAACTCAGCTAAAACCCTTGCGCGCATGCGTGAGTCGCCCATCTGCGTCATCAGCGTATAATGTAGTCATGCAAACCCCCTGTGCTCATGTGCCAAGCAGCTTTTAAAAGGAGGGGAGGGGATTGTCTCAGCTATAGAGACAATCAAGGTTTTGGGATCTTCAGAAAACACACACTAAACAGTAACAACATTAACTCCTTAATGTCCTTACAACCAAAGCAATAACCACAGTCCCAGCCCTTGTCATTGCTGCCGCTGTGTCTGAGGAAACACTGGTGTGGGTTTTCCACCATTCCCCTCCCCTCTCTGCACACCCATCCCCAGGCCTGTACGCACCCCCTCTAATAAACTCCTAAGCGGGTTTGTTTGTGTCCCGGGTTTCCTTCTCACTCGCACCAGGTAATTTCAGAAGTGACATGTTTTCATGGGCTAGGATAATATGGATTGATATGTGAAGTTGCGTGTTTTCATGGGCTAGGAATATAGGCTGATATGTGAAGCTGCATGTTTTCATGGGCTATGGGTATGTGGGCTGATATTTTCAGATACTGCACAGCAGCAACGAGCCACACTCCTCAATCATCCATGAGAGCAAAGCCAACTCTACAGACCACTGTGCTGTTAAACTGGGCTGTTAGGAAAGGCAGATGCATTGAAGGTACATTAGGTTCACTTGAATATAATACATCGTGAGTCAAGGATCATCTGTATCTTTAAATTGGGTTGAAAAAAGTAAAATAAAAGATGGGTGTTACTTCTCATTCTCCAGTACCTTTCTTTAACTTTTTGATATGACATTTATTTTCATTGATTTCACTAATGTTAAAAAAAATCATATAAGAATGGAGGTTCATTATCAAAGACCAGAAGTATTAAACTACACTGGTGACAAAGCCAGAGAAGCTGGACTCCTTCCCAACTTTGGTATCCTGTGATCCATTGAGACATGATCCTCATTCAGCAGAGATGTGATCCAGGAATCTGGGGACTGGAAAACCCACACCAGTGTTTCCTCAGACACAGCGGCAGCAATGACAAGGGCTGGGACTGTGGTTATTGCTTTGGTTGTAAGGACATTAAGGAGTTAATGTTGTTACTGTTTAGTGTGTGTTTTCTGAAGATCCCAAAACCTTGATTGTCTCTATAGCTGAGAAACATTACTGAGATGAGTATAAATTAATAATCTTCCCCTGATGTGTATCTGAGTATGTCTATCAAGATTTGAATAAGCATTTAAATCAATAATAAATGCAAAATAAACTGGTTAAAAGCCAAATCAACCAGCCCAATGCAATTTTCCTGCTGTCTTATGTTCTTTCTTTGTTTTACATTAACAGGAAAAGAAACATGAAATATCAGCTTTGGTGATCTTTCCATTTTATCAACATAATTAGTCCAGCTGTATTGTTTAAATATTCTAGTTAGTCTGAGAAAAGATGGAGATAAGATACATTTTCTTAGCTAGGACCACGTGACAAGAAATTGGCAGGTGCTACAGATGTACCAACACAGTCACTGATTCTCTGAATTTTGAACCAGTTGTAGGTCTATGTAACAATCTCAAAGAAGTACAGGTAATTGATGGCTGCTAAGAGAAGAAGAATCATTTTTTGTTTTTATTTTTTTTCTCCCCAGAGACAAAGTCCCTGATAGGTTAGCCAATCCCAAGTGATCAGACTAAATATGTGTACTCATGAGTAACACTAAACTGACTCAGTAAGATGTATGTATGTGTATCAAGAATAAATATAGAATACAAGGTCATGAATTTGAGAGGGACATAGGGGAAGTTCGAGAGGGAGGGATGGAAATTATGTAAAAAATAGTAGTTACATATCAAATTCTCAAACATAAAAATTACATTAAAAAATAAATCATAGGTACATTTGTTAGTGGATATTAGATATTGTGATTTTTAACATATGGTGATTGAAAAATGGCCTTTACATATCAATATTTGTGGGGTCAGAAGCAGGAACTTACAAACAATTGTTGGCATATCCTTTAAAATTAAATTTAAAAAATATATATGTGTACTGTATGTTTTGCCTGCATATGTGCTTGACTATCACTGTGTGTCTGATGTCAACAGAGACCTGAAGAGGGCATCAGCTCCTCTGGAACTTTAGTTACATGGTTGTAGGTGCTGAGAATCAAACCAGGGTCCTCTGCAGGAATACCAAGAGCTCTTAACTACTGAACCATCTCTCCAGCCTCTGGCATAACTTTAAAAAATATTTTCATTGTCTAATTTTTAATTTAACCTAAAATTATAGCTCTTTCAACAGTATTTGTTACTGCTGTAGCTAATGTTCAGAAACTGAGCTATGTGCAACAGAATTTTCCTTAGCTAGCTCTGTGGAGATTGGCCAATTTTTGTTAAATTCTGTTAAATTTTTGTTAAATTCAAGACTGAATAGTCTTGGAGATTAAAACAGATTAACAGTTGACTGATACCATCTCGAACTAGACCTGAAAAGCTTGCTTACCTAATGAGAACTAAGGAACACTGGTGAAACTCTCATTAGCACAGACCTGTTTTGTTTAAGTGTTTTAAAAATATATACTTCTGGTTACAGATAGCTGAAAGACAGTAACTACATTGGAATTCTTAAATGAGTTAATGTAGTCATGCTAACAAATCATACTCAGGTGTTGTTATCCTGGTAATGTCAGAATCATTTTATCAATTAATTTATTTCACTAGTTCAAAGGCTAAAAGTCATATCACCCCATAGAAGACAAAAAAGATTTTGTCAAAAACAAGAAACCATCTACATTAAAACTCTTTAAAAATAAATGAAATTTGTATTAACTCAATAAAAGACAGTTTTTCAGGGAACAGCTACCATCAAGTTGATGGTGAAACACTTTGGTATATTTAAAGCAAAAATAAGCCCAAATCAACACTGTTACCAATATTATTCAGCATTGGCAGGTAAATTTTTGCTAAAGAAATAGGTAAAGGAAAGAACGAACTTTAAGTACTAAAACATAAATTATTAAACCAGAGAACATAGGCCAAACTAATGCCACCTTTTCTCCATCTGTCCAAGTGAGGAGTATTTCAATGATTAAATCATAGGATTCATCCTCAATCTCAGAGTTCAGACCTGAGATGTAAATTTTATTGTTACTAACTATAGGGCTTCAAGGATCAAAGCAGCAGGCCCTTGGGTCTAAGTTTCCCAATACAAGTCCTTTGCAGAATGAGTTTTAAGTGCACTATGGAAATTGGCTAAATGGCTAAAAAAGATGATGGATTCTACATAAAACATGGTTTTTCTGCTGAAGGACTCCTCATAGCCTTTTGTATAATGCTCCAAGTCAGAATACTCAGGAGAGAATCTGGTGTACAGTGCTCCCTAATATAGCAGGACATGGAGAACATCCCCCACTCGCTTTCTAGAGATGTGTCTCTGGGGGTCAACAGTCTTTGAAACAGACTTTGGGAAACACTTCTGGGCTAGTCCCTCACTTCACAGATAAATGATCTGTAGTCCAGAGACAAAAGGTGATTTGCTTTTGGGTGAACCCACAGACAGGGGACTCTCAGCCTGCCTCTGCTTCCATGGTTCTTGCTCTGCTGCAGTACCTGCCTCACTCAGAAATGTTTCTGGCATTATTTCCTCAAAGTTTATGGGTCCAGAACAGTCAATGAGCCTGCAGAGACACTTCCTCCTGAAACCTATCCCTTGGCAATCTTTTTTTAAAATATATTTATTTATTTATTATGTATACAATAGTCTGTCTGCGTGTATGCCTGCAGACCAGAAGAGGGCACCAGACCTCATTATAGATGGTTGTGAGCCACCATGTGGTTGCTGGGAATTGAACTCAGGACCTTTGAAAGAGGAGGCAATGCTCTTAACCACTGAGCCATCTCTCCAGCCCCCTCCCTTGGCAATCTTTTCTGTCCCTAAATAGTCACTCTTCTGTACACACACGTCTGTGTCCTACTCTCATGTTTGATATGACACCAGCCATTTTTGATTAGAAACCAACCATATAACCTTCTTTTATTGTATTCGTCCCTCTGAAAGACCTACCATCAAATAAAGTCATACCCCAAGTTTCTGAGGTCAAGGCTTCAGCATACAAATGGGGGGGGGCAAACAGCCCATAGCCATTTTCCAGTACCCACAGCATGCATCTCATAAAGTATTTGATAGTGATACCTCTCTACCTCCCAGCCGATGAGGAATTTAAGAGAGCATGTTGATATGACTATCAAATAGTCTAGCTCATAGAATTTGCTGTATACCTAATTAAAGTGTGTTGAGTGTATGGTTTGTGAAGTCAGGGGACCTTTGCATTCTATATAACCGTGTGATCCTTGAAACAAATAGAGATAATAATAAGTACCTCCCATAGTTTTGGTGAAAATTCAATAAAATACATCCTTGGCAAGCTGCCTAGCACATAAACAGAGCTGCATAAATGTTAATTGAATTTGAGGTTGTATCTTCTCCCTAGATGTTCATAAAAACTAATTAATAATACTGATTACAAATGCTTATAATTAAATTGCTTTATAAAAACAATAGAAATGAGGTGTTCTAACTCATTCTCCCCAGGTGCATGAAGGGTCTGCCACCAACAATATTCTGTAAGTTTTATCACACAGGTTGAGGATAGTTTCAACTTGAGGTAATTGATAGCCTCCTGGCCAAGGACTCAATTTCTTTTTGACCCACTGTGGAGAGCACCATGTGACTTCTTTTAGGCAAAGTGATGAACAATATGTACACCCCGTTCCCCCTAAAGAGTGAGTTCCGGATCTGCTGCATTTTCTCAGGACACTACTGGCTTTGGAGCAAAGAACAAGGGGAAACTTTGAAGCTATTCCAAAAAAAGCTTCTTCTCTAGTTTTGATCAGAGTCAACACATAAGGTGAACGATACCAATCTCAGGTCACAGTGAAGCTCTCCAGAGGCCTAGAACCCTATCTGCCTCATGTATCAGAGCTATCTGGTCTACCTCCTAATACAGCTGCATGGCAAAACAGTATATGCAGCTCAGATCTCTTGTTCAGTGACCAATGGCTCTTGTTGATGCCCTTCTAGGTCCATCTCTGAGTTTACAGTGTGGCTCCACTTCTTCTAGGCTGCTCCCAGCCTATGACTGAGCATATAGAGGTTACTAGTACAGGCCCACTTCTGTGAAGTGCAGGGCTCCTTTCAAGTGACATTGGCTCAAGATGTAGTCATCATACTAGCCAGTCTTTCATAAAACCATGATGTAGTCTGAGGCTTTTTTGCCCAACCATCCTTCCTTACTTCATGAAAGTCCAACCTTTATCTCAGTCTGAAGGTTGTCCCTATCTCTATTTCCCCCACTACTGGTATTTCACACCATCAGCCTCTTGCTTACCTAACTCCATGTTTCATATTCTGCGTAGAAGACCTGGATCAGCACACACTCTAAAGTTCAATCACTGCAATCAATAAGCGTTTCCTTTTGTTCATGGGTGTTCATGTGTCGACTGAGAAAAACTTCCAGCTTGGCCCCTGATCTGAGAAAGGCTAAGTTAGCGTTGACTGGGATTGCCCATGGATCAGTCAGATGGTTGCTTAGCTTCTCAGAATCACCGAGGGTGGGGAACTCCAGTTTGGAGACATATAACTCTCTGCCCTCAGGTTTGTACTTGTAGGAGTCTCTGAGGACGAAGGGGCCGTGTTCTCTGGATTTTCATGTTGTTGGTTTGTAACTAACATAAAATCCTATGCAGTGTTTTCTACCAGTTCATACAAATCAAAAGACCCACCTAGCCTGGTTGAAGACACAGATTCATTCCTTACTGGGAATAGTTTCAAGGCCTCCTTGCAAAAGGAATAGTGATAGGACCAGGTAAGGAGGTCCAACCATTTTTGCATCCGTCTCACAGTCTGTTTCACAGTATTCTCCCAGATACATAGGCCATGTGCAACTTACACATCTACCTTGGCCTCTAATCAGCATGTCTGGACTCTTGGCTGCCCATCAGAGGTCTGCTATCTCCTGGATGCAGCTTCTTGCTGGTGTGAGGCACAGCAAGCGGTAAATCCCACCCTCTTGGAGCTGCTTCTAGTTCTTGCTTGGGGAACTTGAAAAGCTTTGTTGAGTGCAATGAGTCTCTTTTCCATCTGTTCGCTGTCAGCTCGCATCAGTTTCAGCTCAGAATGCTAAGAGAAAACAGTCTACAGAAGCATTTGAACTCAACCACACTTTTCCAGGGAGCAAACTGACAATTAGGACTAGGACCAGCATCAAAAAAGAGCAAGCCAGCATGAAGCCTGTCTAATTAGTCATATGAACAGAGAGCTTCCCCTCCACTTCCTCAACAGCCCATGCTTGTCAGATTTCATAGGGAACCTTTGCTCCCTGACACGTTATTGAAAGGGAATTGGGAACAGGTAGGTACGTATTAGTACCACGAGTGTCCCTTGCTGACTCACAAAATGTTCCTCTAAGCGTTACACTTGGATTCCTTTTTGGCTACTTGAGCTGGGAAGTAAGCATTTTAATTATGCTGCAGAAATGCACCAAGAAGAAGCCCTGCACTCTGACTCTTGGACTTTTATACTTTGTCTCATGCTAATGAGAAACTGAGCAAGATGAAGAACTCATTATGAAGGCTAGACATGGGTTGCTAATCCCTAGGCCTGGATTGTTTAGCTTCTGTGCTTCGTGATTCTTTTTGTCCCCTTAAAAAGTCCAAGTGCCAGCAAAGGTCACCAGGCCTGTCATCAGAAAGGATTAGGGAGGACACTGGCACAGCACCTTGGTGAGACAGCGGTAGCAGGCTTTGGCAGACCACCAGCTCCAAAATCATGACATGGAGACTTATTATTAGTTGTGAATGCCCGGCTTTATCTGATGCTTGTCCCACTAGCTCTTAGGACTTGTTTTAACCTGTTTCTCTTCATCTATGCTTTTCCTCAGGGCTTTTTACCTTTCTTTCATTCTGTATGTCCTACTTTTCTGCTTCCTCTGTGTCTGGCTGACTGGCCTGGGGCGGGGGCCATCTCCCTCTCTTTCTACCTTGTTCTCTTTTCTCTCTACTCCTTTAGAGCCTAGAATCCTCCTCCTACTTGTTCTCTCTGCCTGACAGCCCTGCCTATCCCTCCTTCTAGTTACTGGCCATTCTGCTTTTTATTAGACCAATCAGATGCCTTCGGCAGACAAGGTGAATGCAACATAAACGTAACACATCTTTGCCGAGTTAAAGTAATATTCCACAACAGGTACCTTTGGGTGCTGAAGAAACAATTACCTGCCTCCCTGCCTCCCCACCATTTTTGAGGATTCATTAAGAATCAGGACTAGAGGAAGACAGACCTTGGACCAGTATGTGTCTTGCCTAGATTCTCACAGCAGGATGGCCCTATCTTCTACTGTATGTAAATGCATTTTCAGATTTGGCTTTTAGACAAGTCATATTTTTCTCTGCAGGTGATTTTCCATCTAAGGACACTGTGACTACATGACCATTAGTATAATTCTAGTCTCTTATTTTCCAATTTGGAGTTCGAGCCAACCTTATATAAAATGTCTGTCTATACTTTAACCACAAGCACACTTTCTTTTTCTCATTTAATTATTAAGCAAAGCAAAGATATATGCATCATCTTGTGGCCTGACCAAAAAAAAAAAAAAAAAAAGGCAGAACAGAAGCACGGCCTTCTCTGGCCTCCCTTCACCCACTAGCTGGGCAAAGTCTTCTAAGATACTCACTTTAACATTCAATAAACTGTGCTGCAAAATTTTAACCATTTTCGAGAGCTATAGGAAGTTCTCTCAGACAATAAGCCCATCGTACCTCCCCATTCCTCTAACATGTAACATGGGCTGTCTTCTGGGACCATTTCCTCTCATGCCCCACCTCACCTGTAGGCTCCCAAAAGACAAAGTCTATATTGTACAAATTGTGTAACCTGGGACAACTTCAGATCTTTACTCTATATTTATTTTAGGAAGAAAGAATAAGAGAGAGAGAGGGAGATAATGAAACCTAATTGTGCTACAAAAGATGATGATCGTGAATCAGGAAGCTTGCTCATGATGCTGCCCATTATTTAGGGGCACGGGGGTTGCGTGAAGCTGCCAGGGAGGTTGTTAGCAAAGGTGTTAACAGACTGTCATCCAGTTGTGTGGCAGCAGGGCCTCTTAATGGAGCATTTGACTGAAGCTCTGAGGTATCCACGTGGCTCTTTGCATTTCAACCCCAATCGCCTTCTTCTGGCCCAGGAGGGTGGACCCATGCTTGGGATGGAACTTCTCAAAGAGAAGCTTCACACCTGCCATTCCCATGTGATTGCCACTGGGCCCCATGGGCTAACAATCTGGTGTCAGTTTAGAAACTGCAATCAAGTGTTCTCTGCAAAATCACTAATTATGTCCTTACTCTCCAAATCTAATGACTCCTTGAGCATTTGTCACCGCTGTTCCTCCTCTATTGTCCTTCTCTCCTAGAAGGCTCAGTGCCTGTGGTTTCCAGCTTTTATCCCTCAGGGATTGCTTTTCTGTGGGGTGATATGCTTGAAAATGCCCTTATATGTGGAGTATGTTAGCAGCAGAAGAACTCATTAGGAATTCACACCCAGAGTATGAAGGATGGGATGTACATATGTGACAATCATGTCTATGTTGTTATTTAAATCTATATTGAATGGGTGCTATTTTTGTATAAGCTGTTAAAAACATTCTTTAAAAAGAGTAGCTTACAAGATATAGATAGCTAGAGAGGTTTTATGGTCATTACTGCCTGGCAGGGATTGAGGTATGAACTCTTCTTCCTTTTTAGATTTTTATTTATGAGAGCTCTATCTGCATATTTCACTTTATGCCAGAAGAGGGCAACAGATAACCCTTTAGGTGGTTGTGAGCCACCATGTGGTTGCTGCAAATTGAACTCAGAACATCTGAAAGAGCAGCCAGTGCTCTTAACTGGGGGGTCATTTCTCCAGTCTCATGAACTCCCATGATTTGCTGATCATTAGTTTACCTCTTTGCTACCCTGAATCTACCTGCACACATGTTAAAAAGCAAGCAAGCCTTTGCTTAATACAACTGGAGGGACTTCCCCTGGTATCCCAACATCATTATCCCCATCTCAAATAGAATCTTATAGACAAGATGCTTGTCCGAGTATGTAAGGTCAGAATAGGGCTTCTCCAAGTGTCAGGAGGAGGCAGTAGAATGACTGCTCACCTGTTTGATATAAACATTTAATAGGTGTCTGCTCAATGCTTTGCTTTTATTGTCAATACAATGGTACATTAATCTCTGAGCATTAGATGGCTTTTCCAGCCCAGAGTTCCAAACACTTCCGTAATCCTTCCCGAAACAACATGGTCAGGTCTGTCATAGCAATGCCCTATAAACCTGGTACCAATTTCTGTTTCAGGTTTCTAGTTGTCTTAGTCACTATCTTATTGCTGCAAAGAGACACCATGACCAGGGCAAAAAGAAAGAATTTACGTGAAGACTTAATTCCAGTTTCCACTATTATCATGGCAGGGAGCATGGCAGGATGCATGGTGCTGGAGAAGAAGCTGAGAGCTTCGTCCTGATCCACAAGCAGAGAGAAAGTGAGAGAGCAAGAGAGAGAAAGAGAGATGCGGGAAGGAGGGAGGGAAAGAGGCTGCACCTTGTATGGGCTTTTGAAACCTCAAAGACCACCCCAGTGACACACCTCCTCCAAATGGCCACACCTCCCAAGCCTTCCCTAACAGATCATCAATGGGGATTAAACATACAAATATATGGGCCTGTGGGGGCCAATAGCATTCTAACCACCACACTACAGCTGTGAGAAAACATCATGACCAAAGGTAACTTGTAAGGGTTTGTTTCAGGGCAGAAGCTCAAGACAGGAACCGAGAGGTAGGAACTGAAGTAGGGGTCCTGGAGGAAGGCTGCTTACTGGCTTGTTCCCCATGGCTCACTCAGCCTTTCGTGTTGTTTTGTTTTGTTTTTTAAAACTCAGGGGCAGCACCACTACAATGGGCCTCCCCCCTACATCAATCATTAACCAAGAAAATGCCCTCCAGACTTGCCTACTGGCCAATCTGATGGGGGCATTTTATCAATTGATATTTCATCTTCCTAGAGGATTCCAGCTCACAGGAAGTTGACAAAAGAACCAACCAGCTTAACATTTGTAACCTCAAAGCCCCCTCTCCAGCCCACAATATGGTACAATTGAGAAATCCATGCTAGCGATTTTTCTATAAATCTAAAAACAATTCTATTTCAAAACAAAAGGTAGACTTTTTAAGCAAAGCTGATAAAATTATTTCTCATCAGATTTTAACCACAAAAGGTACTCAGTGCGGTTCTTTTTTTTGAGAAGAGAGCCTAAAACTTCAGGGCTGAGATAAGAGCACTAAAAAAGGTATATTTGGAAAATATGTTTTATGACATTTGCAACAATACTGTCTTCTGGGGTTTATACCATGCACGAAGGAAAACAGATGTTAACAATAGTGTAAAACTCATTACTAGCAGGAAAAGGAATCCCGAGGACACAGCATTTAATAGCAGCAAGATGACTTTAATTGTAAAAGTCCTGTAACTGCCAGGCCGTAGTGGCGCACACCTTTAATCCCAGCACTCGGGAGGCAGAGGCAGGTGGATCTCTGAGTTCAAGGCCAAACTGGTCTACAGAGTGAGTGCCAGGATGACCAGGCTACATAGAGAAACTCTGTCTCAAAAAACAATCAGACAAAACAAACAGATAGATAGACAAAAAACAAAAACAAAAACAACTTGTAACTGTTATGGAGTTAAAGGCTGCTGCACATGCTTTTACAGGAGGAATGAAGATTTCAGACACCATGGAAGTGTCAGTGATTTCTAATGGAGCTAGAAAGCTAAGAGAACTGAAATTCTAAGATCAGTCTTCTATGTGTATGTGTGTGTGTGTGTGTGTGTGTGTGTGTAGTATATTGTATGTGCATGTGTGTGTGCACGAGTGTGTATCTGTGTGTGCATGTGTGTGTGCCTGAGTGTGTGTGCATCTGGATGTGCTTGTCCATGTGTCTGTGTATATGTGTGTACCTGTTTGTGGAATCCAGAGCTCAACATAGGGAGTCTTCCTTAATTATTCTATTGTTCTTGTTATTCTTTTGAGACGAGGTCCTCCACTGAATGGAGAGCTCATGAATTCATTCAGCCTGGCTTGCTCACAAGGCTGGGATCTACTGTCTCTGCACCCTCAGTGCTGAGACTACAGGCACACCACACCTCACCTTCTGAGTCCTGGTGATCCAACTCACATCCTGGTTCTTACAAAGCAAGAACTTCACTGACAGAGTCATCTCTCCAGCCTCCAGGACCAGTAATTTCTCAATTCAAGGCACAATCAGCCACCAGACAACTATCTCAACAGCAGCCTTAAGGTTCTTATGTCAACTTGACAAAACCAGATGTCTTGAACTGACAGGAAAGCAGGTCTTATTGCTACAGGTACTTATTAATAAAGTACCTTATTACTAATAAAGGTACTTATTAAAAATTTCTAATGAGACTTAAATATAATTGCTCTGGGGGGATAAAAGTTGAATGTACAGCCTCAGCAAATCTCTTCCATTAGCACTAATACCACCCTCCCATTTAAACTTGTTTCAAGACTATCCCATTTTACTGCCTCCAAATTTATAGCTAGTCAGATCTCAAAACACCTCAGGAAAGTTGTGGCAGCTAGTCTGTGGAAATGCGGTTTACCTACTTCCCAAATTTTAAGTAATCAGTCATTTTGATTTATTCATTATAACCCCTTTGGCTACCTGACAATATGTCATTGTGGCATTCTTATACCTTATGTTCTTGTACTTTGCTCATAACCATCCTCCTACTATGTTCTCTTGTGCCTTTTCCCCACTTCTGGTGGTCGTTCAGGTTCCCCCAGAGTCCCCTCTCTGCTGCATATATGTGTGTGTGTGTATGTATGCATGTATGTGCATATATGTATACTTTTAAAACTACATTTTCTGTAACAAAAAGCATACATTTTCTTTCTGAGATCTGCTTATTTTGCTTAACATGATGGTTTCATATTACATCCATTTCCCTGAAAATGACACAATTTCATCCTTCTTTCTGGTTAAATCAAATTATGTAATATATGCATTTATAAATATGCATATTTCACACATTTTATTCATTGGTTCTCTATATTGGCCAGAACATGAGGAGCATTTATGGGAATGAGTACTCTCATTGCCTAATAGAGCATAAGTCAACTTATTGATAAGACTGCACCCGTTCTATTTTCTGAATTTAATGTGACCATTTTTCCTGACTGAAATAACTCTGACACGTTGTTTCTTTGGAAGAAGCAGTCCAGTGGGATCTATTCAAAGAGACCACGATGCCAGAACTTCTCTGCTTGATGTGGAAGAAGGGCTCCCCAAACCCGGGGATATGTAAATCACAGTAAATGTATTATAAACAACCTATGCCTGTGGCCCCTGAGAGATGTTCAGTCTGTTATGGAATGTGCAGAGACAGTGGGGAGAAAAAGCTAAGCCTCATCAGTGTTGATTGTCCCTTGTAAGTCCGGCGGCATTCCACTGAAGTAAGGATGCTGGTTTCTGTGGGATGAAGAGACTTTAGAGAAGAAGTGGCCCAATGGCAGCATGCTATGCAGTTACCATAGTGAATGCTAGGGCTGAGTGGCAGCCATGGTGCTTGGACACATCAGGATAGGTAGCGGTGGCCAACTGACTAGGCGCTTCTAGGAAAGAAGATGACCACCTGCCAAAATATTACTTGATGTGGATTAGCAGAAAAATAGTGGGTTCGTTGAGCATAATCATGATTCGTGTGGTCACAATCATGTCACAATAGAAAAATCTTTCATCCATTCCCAACCCTAAACAGCTCTAAGAACCAAGACTCCTTGACTTGAAAGGAAACAGTCCCATTATCACAGAAGACAGTATATCTCTCTATATGCCTCTAGAGGAGACCTGTGCCTACATAACTGAGGGACAGTAAACCAGGGAGAGGGAACACAGCAACAAAAGACAGGGGAGTTGATTAGATATGGTTTTATAGCTATTTCAATTTCTCGTAGCTCCAAATTTCTCTGCAGTCTCTGGATAAAGGATAAACTTTTGTAAAAGTCTCAGTGATATGTAGAGTTTGGTTCCCAGTCAGTCCTACAACAAACCTTGGGGGCTGCTGTCCTGGTCATGTGGTCACGTGGTGTCCTCTTCAGCAGTGGTATAATTGAAAGAATACCAGGGAAGCAGAACATCCTCACTGCCTGACATGTATGAGGATGGTAGGGAGGGCCAGGAAGGAGATCCTAGACATTCTCTCTTCTGGCAGAACAGGAAACCAAAAATAATGCCAGAAACCCAGAGGACTTGAACAGATTAAGGTTAGCATTAAAGATTTGAAACATACATGAATAGTAATCCCTATATAGCCTCATTTCAACTTATGTTTTTCCATATCATCAAAAGTCATATAGAAGATTGCTCCATCCACAATATTAGGAGCAAGTAGCTACACAAGGATGTCGTGCCAAGAAGTAGGTTCAACAGGGACCAAGGAGGCTGGTGAACTCAAAGACTGATCAGTCATCATAAGGAAAGTGTTGGGGCACACACAGAGGTGAGCCCTGTTCCATCATGTCTGAAAGTCAGAGAGTTGGAGCTTATTTTTTGCTCTACAAATAAGAGACTCTGGCCCACGCTGTGGTTAATTAGTATTTTGAGTGTTGAAGTCGATTGCTCCACCTGGACCAAAGTTCGGGGAATTCAAGTCTATTCCTTGTGTCATGCTAATAAAGTCGGTTGCCTCCTGCTTCCCTTTTGGAGTGAAGTCTATAAGCCTGAGGAAAAGAAGCTAAAGGGATCCAGTGTTCACTGAGTGTTCCTCTGACACTGTCCTGTGTTTCGGTCTCTTCTTTCTCTTTTATCTCTGTTCCTTTTGCCTAATAATTCTAATCCTCATGTTCCTTCCCTAGAATGTACAAGTTTTCTCAAAGCTGGGTTTTGACAGGAAAGGTCAGCCTCCAAATCTTTCTTACATCATATATAACATAATACAGCACACATCATACACACACTACACACATACAATACACACACATTACACACATACAACATACCCTGCGCATGATACACACACCACACATCACACACAACACACATATACCATATGCAATAAACACATACCACACACAATACACATACACCACACACACATAACACACACAATTCACACACACATACAACGCACACAACACAAACAACACACATACCACACAGACACACAACACACAATTACGTCAAGAAATCTGAGTCTGGAAAATGGAAAGAAAATGGGGGAAATGATTTCTTGCTAAAATACTCATGTCAATGTTAAAGTTTCTGGAAGCATTTTTAAATCTTCCCAATACCTTTTGTGAGAATTTTTTATTTTTAAGGGGGAATTTTGCATTCATGACTTTATTTAGGTCTCACAAAAGGACTATGAATTGCCCCATGAGAGAATTGTAAGAGCATCTCAAGGAAGCTGGATAGATGTTTTTTCTTTTCCTCTTACAGGGGGGAAGGCGCAGTCTGGGAGTGCGCTTGGTAGAGTTGGTGTGGTGAGTTTCAGATCGCTAGTCCCACAGTTTCCATGCCACTTGGCTTATTATTTTGGAAATGCAAACGGATTCCAAATTCACCTGGCTTTTGTTTCAGAACAACGCTCCTTGGAGGATCTAAGATGTTCTTTGCCCTGGTGTAAAATGCCTATTTAAAAATAGAACTGTTAATTGGCCTCATGCAAGGCCGTAGCTAATGTGGGTGACCTCCCTTTTAAGAGGACCAGCCTCTTAGACCAGCCACATGATTTATTCCACATATTTAGTCCTGGGTTTCATTTTCAGGTTTCTTTCACTCTATAGCCTTTTAAGCCAAGAGGCTAATCACTCTGCATTACAGTAAGCATTAAGTCAAGAAGGGAAAGCTCTCTGTACTCACAGAGCACACCTCAACATATGTGTGTGTGTTTGGTAGAACGTTGCTTTTTCTATATCACTATAACTTGGTTAAATAAGAGTTTAATAATTTAAGAACATTCAAGGTAGTTTTCTTTTCAAAATAATAACAATAAAAGATCACGGTTAAATGTCAACAACTTGATTTTTTTTCTCTAAGAAAGTCTGCTAATTTAAATGAAAATAAAAATGATTACCAGGATCTAACCTGAAACAATGTGAATGAACTTCAATTGATAAGAAATTAGTAATTCCTTATTACTCATGTGTAGCCTATAAGTGAGTGGCTTGCGGCCAGCAGGGGCCATCCCTCTCTGGTAAGAATAATAGTACCACAGGCCTTTAATCCTAGCACTCAGGAGGCAAAGACAGGCAGATCTCAGTGAATTAGAGGCCAACCTGGTCTATAAAGTGAGTTCCAAGACTACCAGGACTGTAACACAGAGAAGCCCTGTTTTAAAAAACAAACAAACAAACAGAATAAATAGAATAATCATAAAAACAAATCTTAAAAAACAAACAAACAGTAATCCTAGCCCTGGCTCATATGACCACTGGCACAGGTGGAATTAGTGAGCCAGCTTTGAGTCACTGGCTTGTAGAACAAAGAATAAGGCACAGCAGGCTTCCCACTCATGTTTGTTAAACATCGTGAACGTGGAATAGCACCTCCTCCACGCCTCAGTTCAGTACTACTCATGGGGGACGAGATTATTCTGTTTCGCCAGTTGGTTGATTTCTGCTCTCCCCAGCTTCCGAGTTGTCGGTTTCTGGTTGGAAGGTAAACCAGAGTTAAGTTCCATCCTGTAAGTCTGAATTCTGTGCCTAGCAAAGCTCTCCATTCCTCTTGACTGTAATATCAAAGTTTCATGGGCTTGGAAAGTTGATTTCTCAGTTTAGTGATGTTGGAAAAAGAATCAAAACACAGAGAACAGAGATCAATAGGCATCAAGGCGTATGCTGGGGAGCGGGGGCAGAATCAATGAATCAATGCAAGAATTTAATGGAGTTTTATAGAAAGAATTAGGGATGCATGGAGAATATAAAACCCTGTCCTTTTTCTTTAAAGCATTTGTATATTAATAGATCTGTCAGGTTATAAATGTCTGGAGTGACTTGTGAAAGATGGAGGAAGGGCTGCTTTAAGAAAATCAACATGCCTAATGACCGCCTTCATGTCCAATGAGGAGCATTTGTTCCCTGGAGAATCAATATCAAGTAAGAAATACTTCTGTCTTCAGAGTTAGATAATTCATAGTTCTAAAATATGCTACTAATCTTTTGATGAACAGAAAGTCACCAAAGTCCCATCAATACCAAGTCAACTGTCTGGCAGATACAAAGTTCTCAATGGACTTGTTATTGATTCTCTGTCAAAGCATCTAGATCAATGGTTCCTAAAAATACATGTTGTGAAGTTCTGGGCTCGATTCCCTGCACACACTTCTGGAGGCCAAGGCCAGAGGTCAGTGTCAGATGCTCTCCCCTATTGCTCTCTGCCCTGGTTGCTGAGATATGATCTCTCACCGAACCTACGGCTTACTCTTTGGGATGGGCCAGCGGGTTAGACAGTGTGTCCCTACTACTGGGGCTACAGATGTGAGCCACCATGCCTGACTTTTACATGAGAGCTGCAAACCGTTTACCCACTTAGCCATCTATCCAGTCCTGGGTTTTGCATTCTTACACTTTGTTTATTTTGCCTTTTGAGACAAGATCTCCCCATGTAGACCTGGCTGCCCTGGTGTAGACCAAGCTGTCCTTAAATACAGATTTGCCTGCCCCTGCCTCCCAAGTGCTGGGATTAAAGGCTTATGCCACCATGCCTGGAATTTATGGTTTTTAAAAATCTAAATTTGAAAACTCTACAAAATTTAAATTACAGTGGCTATAATTAAGATTTTATGAGAAATAGCTATATTTATGGCATTTACAAAAAATCTGGCAAGCCCTTACAATAAAAAAAATTTATGCACAGTAAGAATTACATTTTATATAATTTTCATGTCACAAAATGTTCTTTTCATTTTAAACCATTTTTAATTTCCTGAGTATATAAAGCCTGACAATTTAGGAAGCAGCCTATATTCTGCCACACGTCACTAGGAGAACAGTGCAGGTCTCCTGAGAAGAGAAAAAAGAATGAATATTTAACGTTCGATTTCACAAACTCAAGTATAGCTTCTAAGTCTGATCTTTCAAAGTCTTGGCTTCCCTAAAACGTAGAATTTCACCTACATTCCTGCTTTGTAACCCAGGCTGGTCTCCCATTTGGAATCCTACTGCCTTGGTTTTCCCAGCACTAGTTATAAGCATGCACCTCCAAGCCAGGCTTAAAATCTTTTTTGAGCACAGATATTTCATATTCTTTTTTTGTTTGTTTGTTTTGTTTTTTGAGATAGGGTTTCTCTGTGTAGCCTTGGCTGTCCTGAAACTCATTCTGTAGACCAGGTTGACCTCAAACTCACAGAGATCCACCTGCCTCTGCTTCTGGCTGCTGTTTCATATTGTTGCTACTTCTCTATTTGTATTTGTAATCAGCCTCCCTGACCCCGCCCCCCAGGCATAGGACCCATTGAAGGGTTCCTAGGACTTAAGCTGTGGAGACAGGATCCACTGGTAGCCAGTCTTCACTGACTGACATGTAGGATCACTGTGACTTTCAAATGGATTAATATGTGCTTAGAAGTTATAATTCCAGTCTTTTCTAAAGCTACAAAAAAACTGCATATGTAGGTGAATGACTTATTCTGATGGACTATTAGCAATGGCCTCATCATGACTATTGTCCCTACCTTATCAATTCACCTTATTGAATTCACCTCCACCCTGGTCTCATCACATGGATTTAGAAGCCTTCCTCTGCTTACATTCCAGAGATGGAACACTGATTTGACTTCATCTCAAAGCAGAATCAATGAGCCCTATGGAGAAATTCCCTGGACTCCCTTTTTCTGCAGATCCAATGAAGGAGAAAGACTTTCCCAATGGATACAAAAAAGGAAAAAAGAAAAAAAAAGTAAGATGTGGTCTTGAGACCTATTGAAGGCATATGTGACCCTGAAGGAAAGTTTGCCTGGAAATAGCACCAACACCATCAAGCCATCAGGGAGAGGTTCTCCTTTGACCCTTGGGTCACAGTGCACCTGAAGGTGTCCCTTGTAGGACAGAAGGGAAGTAGACTTCTGCTTTTGGTTGAAGTTTCTGCCTTTGTGACTTCCAGGGAAGAAGCAGCAGGGACCTGGCTCCCCCTGTTGCTCCCTCCTGTCTCTGCTCATTACCACTTCAAAGCCTTTCTAGAGTCCAGGAGAACTGGGCTCACAGTGCCTGAGAGTTTGAGCTGAGGCAGACCTGAGTTCAAGCCAAGGCACCACCACCAGTAGCCGAGTGGAATACAGGAGTTTCATATGGGAACCTTCCTTCTGCCATCAGTTAAATGGGGGAAATCAAATTAGATCACACAGGCAAGGCGCTTGCGTTGCTTCGTGGTACATTTAAACACTCGAGACCTGTTTTTATAGATGGCTGTGACAAAGGAAAAGTCAGCTCAAAACTACAGCTGGAATTAGGCTTCGGGGTAAACTGGTGAGTTAGAGCCACTAGAGACTGAAGCTCAGCTCAGGAGGGAGGAATCCCATGCTGCCTGTGGGACTGGGCTGTGCGCCCAGCACATCCCACTTAAGAACGATTCACAAACATTCACTACTTAGAAGGCCACTTTACTAATTAGCCCTGCTTTGCTAATTACACTTTACTGATTAGAAACAATGCTGATAATTCCAGGCTTGCAGTGAGTGCTTAGGAGGGTTTCTAAGCGACAGTCTGGCAATAATGATGACTGATCTCTATGCTGGGCTGTTGTTTTTAGGACCTTCAATAAAGTGTCATGCAAGCAATGTGAGGGAACTGGAAATCTGTTGGGTGACACAGGGGCCCTTTCTGTACCAGTACCCGAATCCTTTCCCCATAGCTACCCTCCGGGATTAGAGGAAAACTGGCTGGTTAAGTGTGGGAAGATCATTTTAAAGCCTGAAACCTGCGGTTTGTAAACTGTTTTGCTAATAGCAATCAGTAAATGCCCTGGATGTATTTTCTGTTCAGCGTCCCAGGGTTTGGGCTCATTTAATGTGCCCACAGTCTATTCATAACCATGTGACACGGGTGCTAGTCCCCCGTCTACTTTACGGTTAGGACCAATAAGGCACTGAGAGATGAAGGGATCTGCCCAAGGTCACCCAGGTCCCAGCGAGGCTGCTGTAACTTGAACCCAGACAGCAGTGAAAAAAACAACACCCCCAAGTCAAGTGCTCAACTTTTTTGAAGCTTTCAACCTATAGTACTGTCCTCCTTTTTAAATATGGGGGGAGGGGCTGAAAGCGGGGACTCTTTTAAAAATCCACAGAACACTTAAACATTTCAGGTCTATCTTATTTCATTGTTAAAAGCTGGAGTAAAACATCTCTCGAGACCCATTTTTCAGATGAGGAAACCGAGATTCAGAATAGTTCGTTAGTGGCCTCCACTGTATAGAATTAGAAAGTCAGACGAAAAGCTACGAAATCAAATTCTAATAAAACGTGGGCCTCTAAAAAGCTGGATAGAGGCGGCCTACCCCGCCAGACCGATTTGGGGCCCTTTCTCACAATACCCCAGAAGCGCTGCAGCTGCGGCCGGGGCCCAACCCCCACCCTGCCCTGTGCTAATGGGGGTAAAGCTGGCCGGCGCCATCCTGCAAGGCCAGTCTGATAATAGCCCTGATTAAATGGCGGAGCAGCCATGGGAAGGCCCCGCCGCCGCCAGCGCCCGGTCCCCGCGCCGGCCTAGCAGGGACTAGCGGTGGCGGAGGCTCCGCCTCGGCGTCTGCCTCCTAGCCCAGGGCCACTACAGCTGCAGTCTAAGGAGCACTCCCCGGCCTCTGAGCCTGAAGGAAAGGCCACGGGGCAGAGGTGACCCGGGCACAGGCCCCAAGACTGGGTTGTAGGAACCCCCAAAGCGCTGGCCCGAGGACGTCTCGCGGAGCCAAGCCACCTAGAGCTCGGTCGTCGTCACCAGCCCCTACGCTCTGGGCTGGACCCGCCTCTTTGAAGTCTGGGTTTGGGATGAGGAGCAGATGCTGGGGAAAGAGAAGAGGGGACCAAGGCACCCCAGAACTCAGAACTGAGAGATGGTTCGGGTGTCAGTACTCTGCCTAGAAAAAGCAGGTGTGTGTGGCCGGCCAAACACCGCACAAACTAGCCAGTGCCCAGTACGGACAAGTCTTGCCCACGCCGGATCATTCAACCCGCGCTGCCTTCCCATAAGGTCCGGGCTACAAGAACACCTACCTGCCCCTCCTTTCAAAACCAGGGTAAATAAGACCTAGAGAAATACAGTGACCCAGGGTCACAGGACCACAGTGGACCAAGCTGAGAACAACTTTGGCGGTGTGTCTTCTAAATTTAAGGGTAAAGGAGCCTCTGAGAAGCTGAAGAAAGGTTGCCAAGTCCAGGCAGGGCACTTGATTGGGAGGGCCCTCTTCATGAAGACAAATGTCACCACAAACGAACTAGCCTCTGCTGCTTGGGCAGTACCTGAAAAGTACCTAGGTAGTAACTTTCAGAAAAGAAAAAAAATCACAAAAGCTACAGAGGCCAGTGGTCCACGAGTTAGCCCAAGTTTCTTAAAACGAACACACGTGCTTCTGGGCTCTGAGATTATTTAGTGCCCCAGGAATATTTGTTCCACTAAGCTGAGCAGGTAGTAGTCAGATGTAGGCTGATGTAGGCTAGAGGTTGTCACTGAGGAGCCAACAGACTGGTCATGGGGACCAGGGGCACTGTACTACAACACCTTGAAACTCCTTGGCCTTGGGCAAATGACACTCAGCCATTGCAAAGCCTGGCAATACTAAGCATGCAATGAGTAGATGCTTTTAGGGACTTATGGAAAACTGAAAGGTGACATCCCCGAAAGGTGAGTTAGTGGGTGACAATCCAGCCATGAGGCTGTGGGTCTCCAGGTATTCTAATAAAGTGTTTACAGTCACAGCATCTTGATTTCTGCAGGAAGCAGCCCTCCCGGCAAAGTTCCTGAGAGTTAGCACACCGATGTCAGAGAGCTGACTGTTTCTCAAGTAGAATTATGACCCTAGAACACAACTTTTTGATAAGATGTAATTATATAATTTCTAAATCAAGAAAGGCATGTTGGCCAGCAGGAATGCGTAGCTTCACTGAATAGCTGATGTGGGCAGTTTCCATATTTACAGATGTGGAAACAAAGCCCAGCTAGAGACTCTATTCCCTTTTTCTGCAAGGGCTTGAAAGTTGTTATTTTGTCCCACTGTGTTTTCAAAGTTAAGCAGTTTGCACCCCTATATCCCTGGAATTCTCTCAGCAAAACTTATATGCAAATGCCATACCTATTTTCCGCATGGATGCTTTAAAAAAAGAAAAAAAATAAATCTTCAAGTTTATGGGCAATGTCTGGCCTGGAATGAATGAGTGGTCACTAATAGACCCCTAAGACTCTAACTCCCCTCTTAATTTCCTTAAATCTTCCCTTCAGTTTCTATATGTTGTGCCTGTGTGCTTCTTTTCTGTGTCCTATATTGACTTGCAATGAAGCGAGATGTTTAAGATTCTGATCGCTAAGCTTGGCACAGTAACCAGAACAAAGTAAGCACTAGGTAATATTGGCGAATGAACAAATACTGTGCCTTTTTTGTTTACTAGATGCATAGGCATTTGCTCCCTTGCATTTGCTTCAAGCTGTCTGAAACCAGTTGACATTTGGTAATTGGTACCCAAGCCCTTAATGGGGGAGTTTTGTCAGCTGCTGTAGCAGTGTGTGTGTGTGTGTGTGTGTGTGTGTGTGTGTGTGTGTGTGTTGGGGGGGAGTGGTCAAACAGTGACTTTCCAAGTGTCTTGCTAAGGTGGAAGAGAACTCGGAGGCTAGTTCCTGCCAACTTAATTAACATCCCTAACCTCCTGATAAAGATGTGGATCTATTGTAGTTAAGCAGATGGTTGAGTCCCTGCAGAATGCAAAGTGGAAAACGTGGGAGCCGCTTCTTCAGTCACCAGAAGGGCGAGTGCACAGTTGTGGCGGTAAAAGAAACTATCCGAACTGTCTAGAACTGCTTTGAGTTACATCTTCCAAACTGGCCCCAGTCGACCGGGAAAGGGCGCAGGAAGGCAGCGGTGGCTGCTGTTCTATATGTAC
The DNA here is from genome assembly GCA_004026605.1 of Ondatra zibethicus. Taxonomy (NCBI): domain Eukaryota; kingdom Metazoa; phylum Chordata; class Mammalia; order Rodentia; family Cricetidae; genus Ondatra; species Ondatra zibethicus. Next base: position 50,570 of record PVIU01007693.1, read on the forward strand.
TTAAAACTTTAGTTTAAAACTCCTAAGAAACCGCAGCTTTGGAAAGCCCCTTCGGCCAGTTGTCGAGACAACCATGTACACAGGCCCTAACCCACATCCTTTCGTAACCCTAGAGAATTTGTCCATAGGATCTTCACTGAAGGCCCATGAAGACGCAGCTTGTACCTGTTCCCCAACAGCCGCTGAGAGGGCGGCTCTAAGAGTGAATGCTGAATTGCAGGTAAGACTCTTCCAAACTGCACATTTGTGTTGAGTCCTGGTTCCACTTGTCATTGTCAGCATCATTTCGATGAAATTCTTAACCTTCCTGACAAGCCTGGGACCAGGTGAAACCCCCCAATTTAGAAGTGCCTCAAACCTCAGCAAATAAGCACATACTTTAATGTGATTTTAAAAACACGAAACGCTTGAAATTTTAATTTTAAATCGCACCCGCCAGTATTTGGATGGTTTGGGGCCGAAGAGGCGGCACTTCGAAGAAAAAGGAGAGGGAAAGTGAAGATGCAGGAGAGCAGGAGCCTCAGGTCCAAAGGCTCTGCGGCAAGCAGAAGACGGGCCCCGCGAGGACATGCGTGGCCGTGTAGGCGGCGCCCTCCTCAGCTGTTGGCCTTCTCAAGCCCGCAGCTGAAGAAATAAATGTCGTCGCCTCACTTCAGCCTCTGGTCCCTTATCTCTAGATCACGTGGGCCGCGGACGCCACATCAATCTCCTCCCAGTCTACGCTGAGCAGGAACGTGACTTCCCAGGTGAATAGCGCGCTAACTCAGCCTCCCAGCACAGGGTGACTCTGCTTGGCCTTACTAAGGGAACTGGACGAAGTCGCCAACCTCCCCCGAAGGTCCGAATGTTTAGGGTCACATCCTGCGGTTTGAACTGGGACCCACGCTCTTGCTTCTTGCGAACCACGCGAGTTCGAGAATACCTAACGCTGACCGTGTGCTTGGGCACCAACCCAGGCCCTGGCAGCACAGGCTAGGACCTCTCCTAGCCAGCTGCAGAGCGCTGCCTACCCAGCACTAGCAGTGCAAAGCTCCCGCATCACAGGGAACGAGCCTCAAAGGCCTTTTAGGACTGTGGTCGCCTAGCTCCCCGCACTGTTCGAGGCATCTTTCCTCCTCTGTAAACCAAATTTATTGATCTAAAGGCGCGGTGGCCTTTGACTGTCGTTTTTATAGATTCTACCCAGCAGAACAAGACTTCGGGCCATTTTCGGAAGAAGTTGCCTGTTTGCTGAGAAAGGGATGTCCCTATTGCCCTTGGCTTCTGCCTCCCAACCCTAGTTGCTTAGTACCTCTGCTTGGTACCTGTCCAACGCCCAGGCTCAGCTCTTGTCCTCAGCGCCTGCGAACTGTCAGCTAGACCTGTGCGGCATCTGCCTCAGCAGCTCCCGGCAAAACGTCAGGCAGCAGTCGTTAAGTCAGGGACCTTGGCAGAATGCGGGTGTCCGATCACTCCCTGCACAGTTTTGCTTCTGAGTTCTGGGGAGTTACAAAACAGAATTTTCTAAAATGCGTATCTTACATTGGGGGCCAATCCTTCTAGACAATATCAAAATCTTAGATGTCTCTATTTGTTCTGAAGCTTAAATGTCTGTGGTAGTCCCAGCACATTTATGTGGTCCCAATCTTCTGCGTAATACTCTGCGATTAAGAGTATGCAGCTCAAAATCAAATAATTAAAATGCTGCATTGTTTTGCTTATGCGGAGTAATAATCGATGTTACTTATTGTTGGGTATTTTACACACACTGCAGAGTTTATTAACTCACAGAGTGATAGCAGTATTAGTCCCACCGTAAGGTAAAGGATGAAATGGAGGCTTCGAACAGTTTGGGAAACCTTCAAAACGCCAGCACAAATACATGTTAAAACAAGACTCAAAGCTTTCTTCAAGTCCACTGCCTTCTCCAGTATCTGAAAGCAGCCTGAACACACAGCCTGTCATCAGCCTGGGCAGGGTCTAGGGAAGTGTTAATGTGATTGCTTTGTTCTAGCTCCGTGGGTGGTTTTACGTGTTAACCCTTGCTCCCCGAGGGTTTTGAAGGTACCTCAGAACTAGTTCCTCTCGGCTCCCAGGGTGGAAGGTCTGAATTACCCCCGCGGCTGCAAGTTTCTGCTAGCACCGGCTCCCCATCTTATAGCAACACATTGGTTTGCAAAGGCAGTGAAGGAACAGTTTACCAGGACAATAGCCGGCAGCAATGTTTCACTGTGGTGATGGTTTCAACACCGACAAGATGCATGACTAAGGGACACCCAAGTGACTCGCCTCTGGCCCCTGGATTTGTTTAAGTGTTTATTTCAATTCCTCTAGTTTGCTTTCTCCTCCCACTTGCTCTACCTCTCCTGATTTTGCATGATTTCCTGCCCGCAAAAGTCCCAGAACTGGGCTAAGGTGGTGTCTGTAAGAATGGTGACAAAGCTCAATTGTTGGACAATTGTTGGACTATTTAGCTTTCCCGTGCTCTGAAACATATCAGTTTCTTTGAATCATATCTGTCTCCCAGGGTGCCACTCCAACTATAAGCTAAGTCATTAAGGTAATAAAAGATAATACCTTCCCTTATATAAGATAAAATAGGAAGTTTTATCAATTGAGATATAATGATACAGCAAGTTATTGAAAACTAGATACAGCAAACAAAACCTGTAGCATTAGTTGAAGCATTATATCAAAGTCTATATTAATCTCTTCTCTGTCTCCCAAATAAAAACCTCGGTTCTTGAAAAAAAAATCCATCTTCCTTGAGAAACCCTAAAAATTCAGACAAGAAGCAAAACAATGTGAACCTTACAATAAAAAGAAAATGTTACCTTGATTAGGATAATTTATATGAGACCAGGAGAGATGGCTCAGCAATCTAAAGCATATGCTGTTCTTCTAGAGGGGCTGGAAGAGTTCACCACCAGCACCCACATGGAGGGTGTAATTCCAGTTCCAGGGCATCTGATAACTCTCTTCTGGCTACCACTTGTGTGCACGCATGCGGTGCTCCCTCAGGCACATACATCACAAACACATAAGTAAATAATAAAAAATTTAAAATGTGTTGTATGCAGGGAGATATATCTATCTCCGAAGCCTGCTGCCATCTGGCCTTAGTCCTGTTATGAACTCCTCCATAGCCAGAGCTGCAGAGTCTGGGTCTGATCAGGACCCGGACTAAAGTGTGCCTCTGGGTCTTCAGACCCTTTCTAGCTGGGAGGTGGCTTGCGGGGAAGAGATGCTGCTCTGACAACTTGTCACCTTCGATCTTTTAAAAGTGAGGCATAGCCCAGACAAGGAGTAAACAAACACCTAGCCTGAAAACTCTGTCCTTTTACTAATTTCGAATTTCCCCAACATTGACACTTTACATTTGGACAGAGATGTTGAAATGACCAGGCCAGCCTAAAAGAGAACTTCCTCAGATGCCAACATGTTGTTTACACCGGATCTCTTAATAGTTCTTTTGGCATTTTCTTTTCTCTATGACTTTGTCTCAGAAGCTGTGAAGAGGATGCAGTGGAAGGCAGAAGGTTGTGTGAGTGTGTGTGTGTGTGGTTCTTTCTTTCCCCCCACTTTAAGACCTACCAAGAGGTTCCTAATCGCCAGACCAACTGGCTGGAAAGGAGAGCAAACATTTACAAGCATAGCCTGAGAGTGTGTGTGTCCTCTAGAGTTTACAGGACTGCGAGCGAAGCGGATTACCCTGCGAATTTGGAGAATTTGAGTTATTTAGACTGAGCAAGGCCAACAGAACTCCCTACACAAGGCCGTGGGAAGTCCTGGCCCTAGTCGGGTCTACAAGGCCGATGGTTCCACGCCTCCCGAAAGCCAGAACGCTGGAAAGGTCACACTTTCCCTTCGCGTGGTTCCCGCAGGGCTCCTTGCCCTGCCCTACTTTCAGAGTCCCTCTTCAGAGTAAAAAATCAGCCTGGAAGCAACCAGTGCGCCGCAAAAGCCCAGGTTTGCCATAAAGTATTCTTCCTACACGATCCCTGCATCTCAGCATTTCTTTCCCAGGGATGTACCTCTCCAGCTCTCCGTGAAAGTAGAAGTGACTTGGGGAATCGTCAAGTAGGGAACCTAGCACTGGGGACTGTGCGGCGTTAACCAGGTTAACGCCACTCAGCGCTGCGAAATTTTCTCTACTCTTCTCAGCTATTTGGGAACTTTGGAACGCTAGTAGGCAAGAGTGGAGATAGCTGAACTCGGAGGGGCTCCTTTGGTGGCGTCGGATTCTGCACCGCGCGCGCGCATCAGTGGATCTTCTGGGCGGCAGTGAAAGTGCAGCTCCAGACGTCGCGTGCCGTCCTCCCGCGGGCCCGGCCGGCCGTGGTGACAGAGGCAGCTGCCGTCACCCCGATGGTGGCATTGTTTACTGTGAGGAGTGCCCAGCTCTCCTTCCAGAGCGCTGAGGCAGGAGGGTGACGAGCCCCAAGCACTCCTTGCAGGCGTCGCTTGGCCCCGCCCCACGCCACAGCCAGGAAGCGGTGACGTGAGACCACTCTGACTGGCTGCTGCAGGCAGGGACGGCTGCCACCAGCAAATTAAGGCGCGGGGCCGCGGGAGCCCAGAAGCAGTGTAGGTCGCGCTTTGCTGCGCTCTGCAAAGCTGCGGTCTGGCTCCCTGGTTTCCGCACCCTCGAGAGTCCCACAGCGGGTCGTCACCTCCCGGTGGCCTGGTCCTCTCCTCAGTCAGCAGGGGAGGGAGGGAGAACTCGGCTTGGGTGCATCCCGCGTTTTGCTCAATTGATGTCTGGCGTGCCCCGCGGCTTGCACACAGTTTGAATTCGCGGTTGGTCCCCACCCTGCTTTCCCGCTGGTTCGAAGTCTCTGCGGCTCCCGGTCTTTGCTCTAGTGGATTGGAGAGGTCAGCGTGGAGCTTTGGGGACGTGGAACTGGACTCTTCGAGAGTCCCCAGTTCCGCTCTAACTGCACTCGGGAACTTTGAGCTGAGTTTCGGGTTTTTGTCCCCCTTGGGAGAAGCTGGACTGCGGTTTGGCAGGCCCGGTCCCTAACCAGGACAGCACGCTGGGGACCATGGAGTTCACGGCGTCACCAAAGCCCCAGCTCTCCTCTCGAGCCAATGCCTTCTCTATCGCCGCGCTTATGTCCAGCGGTGGCCCCAAGGAGAAGGAGGCAGCAGAAAACACCATCAAACCCCTGGGTAAGTCGGGGTGCTAGGCTGTCCGTAGGGGCCGTCTTTTTCTATGTCCCCTGGCTACAGGCGGTTTGCTTCGTGGGCAGCAAGGGTGGCCTTTTCTCCCGGCCAGATCTGCTTCTACGTCTCAGACTATCGACCAGATATAGGTCTGAGGAGGGAGATTTCATTTTCTTCTCTGCGCACGTTTTCTTTGGGGGTTTCACGGTCATCTAAAGGTCGTGGGAATTGTAGTTGCTCTCCCAAGTTTCCTGGAATCCTGAGGTCACGTAGATAGTATGCATGTGCAAATTCGAATAAAAACAAATTCAAAGACAAATAAGATTTTTTTTTTTTAAAGACCAGGATCCACAGTGCGTGTAACACCTGAGTATGTACTTGGAATCAAGGATACTGAACGACTTCACAAGAAACCAGTTTATTTTTTCCATTGCAGCAAATATCCTTCCCCTCTCTGCCAAGAGCTATAAAATAAGCCAGTCTTCCAAGCAGGAGCTGCTTTTTCCAAGGAAGCGCTAGACTTATCTTCAACCTTCCTTTACATTTGCCATTTTCAGTCGAGATTAGCAAAAATCTCCCCAAATTTCTCTACGTTTAGTTACACTGCTTTTGCAAAAACTGTTTTCTTTATAGAAGACATTAGAATCAATTTAAAGAGAGGAGAGATGAGCAAGAGAGGAGAGCAACCTTGACTTGTATGAAATGTGAAAACAAATGTCTGTGATAACCCCCTTCCAACCACAGAGAAAGAGCTGTTGCCATTCATTCTAGGGTCTTTGGAAAAATTATTATACACCCTAATCATCACCATTCTTAAAATACTGACAAAAATCAAATAGCTAACAGGGCAATTTTTTAAAATTTCACTAATTTTCCTCCAAGATAATAGCAGAGAAGAAACCTTAAGGAGCCTGGAAAAATAAGGACCCTACACACGAACAGGAGAGAACTAGAGTCCAAAACAACTTGAAACCAAGGAAATGCCAGTGACAAAACACAGCTCTTAGCTCTGAGCCTCCCCCCCCAACTTCCATCTAAGTCAAAATCTTCGAAAGCCAGTGAGCTAGTCACCAAATCCTCCTTTTTTAGACATAGAATTGGCTGCTAATTTCACAACTGGACCACAGAGAGTCATAGTAATATCATCATTCTTCCTAGTTAGGGGAATTCTTTTGGAATATCCCCATCTCATTTGGTACCCAATAGGAAAAGAAGTTCTCAGGTCAAAATTCCTGACAGACTTGTGAGCAGTGGGCTGGGAAGCTTGCCAACTCTACTCTCATGTCTACATTAGTATTCTCTTTAATTTTTCTAAGAAAAAAAAACCCTTCAATCAAAATTACAAATTCTAAATGCTAGGCCAATCCTGGCTCTCAACAACCTCCCCCAGCTAGCTATGGGCTCCAGTCTCTGAAAGGCATTTGTTTACCTGTTTGGAGAACAGTTCTTGCCTATTCCTGTTCTTATCCCTTACATTCACCAGTCCAAAAGAGCATAATAAATGACAAAATTGAAGACTTGGCAACAGAAACACCCAAAGGTGCCGTTAAGAGACAGTGGGGTGTTTTCATTGAAAAACAGAATAAAATGGCAAGGGGTGGGTTTCTCTGCGGCCCCGTGCTCCACCACTGGAGGGTATCAGTTGTACTGTTTTCTCGTCTTCCTTCCCCGTGTCTGTGGATGCTCAGGCCAGGTGGCGATGAGAGAGCTCACCTGTCAGCTGTTGGAACTCTGAGAAGTTCAGTTTGCTTTTTAATTCCCTATAAATATGTGGTGTGAATTTCCTTCCAAAAGTGTTTCTAGAAAATAAGGTGTTGTCGGTACTGTCTGGTTTCCTTTGATCTGGAAACAGCCTGTATGACAGTTAATTTGATCATCCTTCATTTAAAACATCTCCATGAGTTGGATTATTGCTTTTGACAAGAAGGGGCAAAATCCTATTTTGTATTAGCCTCACATTAAGAGGTATGAGGAATAAGAAATCATTTCAGAACAAACTCGAGCACACAGCACACCCATATACAGGCGCATGCCCACAGCTGGAGCTGATAGATTTTTCTTGAGAGCAGTTAGAACAGACAGACTGATCTGGTTGGGGGATCAGTGCCACACTGCAGATTTAGATAGTCTTTCTTTCTTTCTTTCTTTCTTTCTTTCTTTCTTTCTTTCTTTCTTTCTTTCTTTCTTTCTTTCTTTCTTTAAAGAAATGAAAGATAATTGGCCGGATTTTAAAAACCTCCCTGTATTCCACAAAGTTACTGTGGAGGTTCAGTCTTTTAGCAGCTGTGCAGGAGAATGGTCCATAGTCAGTGATATTTCGATCCACTCATATGTGGCGAAACCTTCTCTTTAATTTCCTGCTAGACTAGGGTTGAAGTTATTTTCCTCACTTCCAGGGCTATTTGGAGGAAAAACAGTTGCTTACATTATCTCTCCAGTAATCTGTTTCTGTCTTCAATCAATCAATCAAATAAACAAACAAAGTCTGTTAGAGCCCTCCCCTGTGATTTGACAAGCTGGATGCTGGTTTCTAATGCTACCCTCTGTAGCTGCAAAGCCTAGAATTTGGGATGACTATAGTAATAGTTAACATTTTATCCCTCATGCTCACAACTTTTCCTTTTCCTCACTCGTATTTTATTCCTAAGGTAGCTTCAGGCAGCTCGGTGATAGGCCCTGGTTCTAGATAGACCCTCTTCATTTGATTAGGTTAGCGTCCAGCCTCAGGCATGCACATCCCAGGTTCTTTTTGTCCTGTGGTGGATAGTGCTTTTTTGCTGGAATTGCGGAGTTTAGGGGCGACCAAGTGCCCTTTTTGGGTACTCTGCCCAGCTCCTTCTTAAAGTGTCTGCTGTTAACTGTCAGCAAGTCAATCTTCCTTCTCATTGCCTCCAGAACAATTCGTGGAGAAGTCGTCCTGCGCCCAACCCCTGGGTGAGCTCACCGGCCTGGAGGCTCATGCAGAGTTCGGCAGCGGGGGTGGCAGCCCTTCCTCAACCTCTCTGTGCACCGAGCCACTGATCCCCACCACCCCCATCATCCCCAGCGAGGAGATGGCTAAAATCGCCTGTAGCCTGGAAACGAAGGAGCTCTGGGACAAATTCCATGAACTGGGCACGGAGATGATCATCACCAAGTCGGGAAGGTAGTTGGCGTGGGCGGGAGCACACAGAGCAAAGGGTTTGTCACACTGCGCTTTCCGCTCTCGGGGAGGGGTGTGTGTGTGTCTGGACTGTGAGCTGCCCGGGCGGGGTAGGAGAGGTGACCGAGCTCAGAGGCCTCCTCTTCTCACCAGCTCCCTTAGAAAGATTCTCGGTACTGGAAGTAGGTCCTGCAATCGCAGGGTGTGGCTTCAAGACTCCACACCCAGAGATGGAGATCTTTCCCCCACAGCGTGGTCTTTGCTCCCACCCAGGCGTCTTGGGTTCGGATCAAGGCCCGGTTGATGGGAACTCGGCTGGGTACTGCAGGAGGGGGAAGGAGAGGCTCCCCGTTATACGACATATGACTAAACTTGGCAACAGAAACATCTAAAGGTTCTGTTAAGAGACAGTGGTAGGTCTCTTAATAGAGTCTCCCGCTTCCAATAAAAACTCAGTTGAAAACCGGGGCGGAAGACAGAACTCCGAGTAGGGAGAAGGCCCGGGTGGTGGCCCCGAGCGCAGGAGGCGGGCTGCTCCTCTAAGCCAGACCCTGGGCAATTCCCGTAGGGTCTCTAAGGAGTGAACTCCACGAATCCCCTCTCTCAGGAATGCCCGGGATTTTTGATGGGTTACGTGCAACAGAGTCATCTCTGGTTATTTGGGAAAAAACAAAACAAGCTCAAAATTTCTATCTCCCCGTAGGGGCCCCTGTAAAAGAGACAGAATCGATTTTTTGCAGTTCAAGTCCTGTCTCTGTAGGCACATCTCTGAGGGTTCATAAAAAGGACAAACAAATAAAACCAACAACAACCAAATGGGAAATCGGGCACTGCATAGCGGATGGTTCCAATTTTCTTCCTTTCTCCCTAATTCGGGTCAACTCTTTACAATAAGTGAATCCAGTCTCTCTCACTCTCTGCCAGGAGGATGTTCCCCACCATCCGCGTGTCATTTTCTGGAGTGGATCCTGAGGCCAAGTACATAGTCCTAATGGACATCGTCCCGGTGGACAACAAGAGGTATCGCTATGCCTATCATCGTTCCTCATGGCTCGTGGCCGGCAAGGCTGACCCTCCTCTGCCAGCCAGGTTCGTTTCTTTGGACTTCTTGCAGATCAGAGTGATATTAATCCTTCTGATTTATGTGAAATTTAGGGAAGTGTTTTTTGAGCACTTGAGAGATTTCCAAACCAGGACAGCGCAGGACTGAGTTCAAAACTTGTCGGTTAGTCTTCAAGAAAAGTGAAGTTTGTGCATAGAGAAAACATTGCCTTTAACTTTATCTCTCAAAATTAATTCCAGATATTCGTGAAATTTGAGTTTGAATTTTTATTTTAGAAATGTGACCTTTTTGAGATATAAGTATAATATTGCTCATAGGGTGCTGAGTAAGAATATATAAATACACTGCTATTTGCCCTTGAATCTTCATGCGTATACTATATTTATGACATTTTAAGCCATTTCCTAGCAGCGTGATTATATCTGCATACACTTAGTGTCATTTGGGTAAAACTGGCTGTTTTTGAGCTATGCAGGACTCACAAGTTTTAGGTAAGGACAGCAATTTCTTCCCCTTCCACAATTTTGATGGATAAACAAAATTCAATAAGTTAATATTCTTTTTACATTAAACTCAGCTAATATATGGGAGACAATGCAGCTTGTTTCCTTGGATGGCTTTGTTGATAATGTTGTTAAAAATTCCTATGAACCTCTATCAAAAGGTTCCTCAGAGGCTTATTCAGGAGGAGCAAGCAGAATACTTACAGGAGTCTGCCGCTGTAGCAACTCCCATTACTACAGGACATTGCGTGCGCTGACTTCACTGTTCTGAATAAGAAACCGCATGTTTCCTGACTGATCTTTGGTATTTGATTGAAAGTTAGATGACAGCCAAACATGTATTTCAACTATCAGATTTAAAATCCTTGCAGGTGTGGCTGGTAAGCCACCAGTCCACAGCCACAGACACCACGGACTCAGCGGGGTGCTGGACACAGCTCTGAAGGAGCCTCTGCTTCGCTACTGGGCTGGCAGCTTGTTCTAAGCACCAGAAAACAGATAACAGCACTCTTTGGCTTTCTGTTCTTAAAACAGGCGAGGAAAACTGCCTTTCAAGGCTTCCAAGTCAGCATAGTGAACAATTAGGGCTAAGAAATAACTTGTAAATGACATTTTGTTCTTCTAAATTAAAAAGTAATACTTCATAACAGGTATTAAAATTAATAGAATTGGTGTTTTCTATTATTTACTTATGAAAAGTCAATTCAGTTAAAAACATTTTTTTGAGACAGAGTCTTTTTATGTAGTTCAGGCTGTCTGCAAACTCATGGTCCTCCTGCCGCAGCATCCAGCCTGACCGCATTATGACTGGGCTCACAAATGCTCAGTTTCTAATTTATTTTTAACATGGATCTCAAGGAGAAAGGAGAATGGGGGGCAGATATGAATTTGAGCAGACTTCTAACCATTTTTCTGAGCACACATTCATTTTTGCTTTCTCTAACCTTTCCTTTTTTTAGTCTTTTACTCTTATTTATCCCTCATTTTCTTCCTCTCTGAAGGTATGGCCAAATGCTGCAGGCCAGCGGTACTTCATAAATATGACATGCTTGTTTATGTTTCTAATCTGTTCTGGTTAGAGAAAGAAAAGTGACTACCAATGTGCTATCTTAACTGAAGCTTGTGTAAGCTATTGCTGGAATTTTAGGTCGGGAGGAGGAGGGTGAGGGAGGGGGAGGTTCCTGTAAGTTGTTCCATGTATCCCGGTTTGGCTTATTTAAACTAATATTAGATAAAACCACGAAATGGAGACATTTTAGATAATTCATGGAAATTCCTGGTTGTTATTATTATTATGGAAGATAGTTTTCCAGATTTTCCACCTCCATAGAGGAAGGAACTTGGGAAATTGGAATGCTTGAGCTGATGGTAGAAAGTCAGTTTCTAAGAGACGTCTAAATCTAAGATGCCTTTCTTCCTCCTAAGACTGAAGCCAGTTATTTCTCATCAGGAAGCACAATACTTGATAATATTATCTGGTAGTTGTAACAGGCACAGCATTATTCATGACCAAAAGTAACGCTACATTTCCATAGCACTACTGTAACTTATATTTAAATAAGTTCATATCTATGCTAATGTGATTACGTATAGTGAATATGATAAAGGAGGAACATGTCATCAATTTCTAGATCTTTTAGTAAATTGGAATTCTAGGAGAGAAGGGCAATGTTAGGTTGATCAATAAGATAACAGTATTTTTAAAATTATACCTTTGGAGAGATAAACCTTGACATGCTGTTGTATTCAAACTATCAAAGGCCACTCAAGGCAATTATGACACCTTTGGGAGAAGACAATGCAAGAAGCAGAGTCCCCTGTAGGTAGGGTGGGACCCTTGGTCCCCTCAGCCTCACTGTGTTTCATTTCCGACTGTTTCATTTATTTCACCAAGGGGACGGATTCTTTCCATTCTTAGTCTTTCTGTATGACAGACCGTGACACAGACTTCTCATTCTCTACCCAGATATTGCCAGTAATGTTTGTTTTATGACCTTTTCCCAGCACAACTATTCTCAAATTCCAGATCTAAGGATGGTATGTAAAACTTATATATAAATAAGCTGACACATGGGTAAAGGAATTTGTCAGGGCTGCTAATATAGCTCCTGATGCAACATGAGCTTAGTATGCATTAAGCCCAAGGGTCAATTCCCAACACACAAACAACAACATAAGAACAAAAGAAGAAAGAAAAAGAAAAAAAAGGGGAAAATGTAATTTGTCTTATGAAAAAGAGGATTTCGCCTTCCTTCTCATTCTTGTCATCCCACTTCGATTTTGAAAGATTTTGTGAGGCAGACAGCAGTATTCAGATTTACACAGTGCTGTAGCTGGTGCGGCAGCAGGGATGAAGGAATGGCTAGCCTTTCTTCTACAGTGAGTGTTTATTCCTTCCACAGAGCAGCTAATCAATATACGGTAGATTTTCCTTGCCAAACCTTTTTATTGCTTAAGTTTTTCATAAATGAATCAATTTAATAGCCAGAGGTTCATTTAGATTGTTAAAACTCTCCTTTAGCAGTACATAACCAGATAGCAATGAAGCTGTGTGGTGGAGTTTAGAGTAGGCAAAACAGTAAGCTCTCAGCTCTGATCTGTAGACTAGAAAACATTTGCTGTGTCCTATATTGAAAACTCGACAGTCTTGTATTAGTAAATTAAACGAAGTCACTTTTGAATTTAAATGAGTTGATTCTCTAAAATTATTTCCTCATTTAACTTGTTTCTTTTCATTGCTTTACAGTAATGCCTATATAGAAACTTACACATTGCAGTAACAGGTTTTTTAAATCCTCTAATAGTAAGATCACGTATTTGATAAATGTAGATCAGTAGACTGGAAGGAAAAAAAAAAGATAGAAACAATTCATCCCTGAAAAATTGCTTGCTCAGCAGATAATAGAAAATGTATTCATTACTTCTAAGATCTCTGGGGCATGAAGAAGTTTGTTAGATGCTTTGGAGTTATTTTAGCATTGCTATTTTAATAAATGCAAGGTACATGGGACAAATGAAATGTGCCACTTATATGACGTTTCTGTGTCCCTTTAGAATCAAAACATTTAGAATAAGGACCCAATTTTGTTGTTTTGATCCAAGATCCCACTATGCAGTTCAGGCTGGTTTCAAACTCTTAATCCTACCTTAGCCTTCTGAGTGCTGAGACAACAGATACATGTGCCAATATGCTTAGTTCAAGTGGGAGTCTTAAAGCACACCTCAATAAAGCTCTCCAATCCTCTTCTTAGACTCTATGTGCATCCAGACTCCCCCTTTACTGGCGAGCAGCTCCTCAAACAGATGGTGTCTTTTGAAAAGGTGAAACTCACCAACAACGAACTCGATCAACATGGCCATGTAAGTACAGAGCCTTGCACCTGCAGGTTTCCCTAGATGCAACGGACGTGTTATATAAGACATCGTTTTTCCCCCTCCCTCTACCTTTCCCTCTCCCAATCTTCCAAACTTCCTGCTATCCATCTAGGAGTCAATGTATGAGAGTACTCACGTTCTCCAGGGGACCTTGACTGCTTTTGTTAAAGCCATTCATGTGGATGCTGTGTTGTACTGTTTGTGCAAGGAGGTCTGGGACCTTCTGTGCCAAGGATCTCCTAATATGTTTGCAAACACTACCACATTTTCTAACAAGACAAAGGAAATGTGAGTTTAGGGAGGCCATCAAACATATTTTTGGGTTAAGCATCTTACGTGTGTTGTATATTGATATCACATAAAAAAAGTAGGACTAAGACTTCCTGTGGGAGCCTCCTAAGTGTGTTCTGCAGAGCACAGCATGCTGCACCTGCAGCAGTGTGGAGAGGATCTCATTTCCAAAGAATCCTGCAAAGCTTTGACTCACGTATGTAGCTGTGAAGACCCGTGAAAGCCTGTAAAGCATTTATTTGTTAAGGGCAAACTCTGACCCAGTTAATCTTCCCTTCAGCATTCACATGTCTCCTCGGAAATGTCGCCTGCAGGTGTGTCTCTCAGAGGAAGTGTGCTCGAGAGGGAGTTCAGAGCCCTGTGACTGCTAAAGTTCTAGATGAGGAGGTCTGGGACCCCCAGTGACACTGCTCTGCACCAAATACACCAAAGTGTAGAATAAAGTTGTCCTCTTTTCTCCCTAGAACCCAGAGTCTGTGTGTGTCCCTGCAGGCTCTGCCATTACTCTTTTCTTCCAGGACTCCAAGTTTTAGTTTTGGCTGCACTGTCTGCAGCGGTTGTCTGCCCTTTGGGAGAGGTGCACAAGTGTGAAGGCAGACAACATTTGCAATTATAAGCAGAGCGGAGGACATGCTGCCCACCTGTCATTTCTCCAGGGGAGGTGGAGGCAGGAGGAGGCAACCTGGTCCAAACAACACGTCCCAACCAAGTCCTTGTCTCAAAAAACAAACCAAAACACATTTCATTTGGTGTAGGTAAAGACTTCATTGTAAGATGGGAAAAAGAATTATTGGTTGTTGGACAAAGAGAAAATATAGCTCGGAATTTCTATCAGTAGTTGATAGAGCAAATAACCATTGATAAAAGGGCCCTTGCCATTTGCTATGTTCCTTGTCAGGCATTGTCTTTGATGTGATTGAATGTTCCTGTTCCTGTGTGTGCCTGTGTAGGTGTGTGTGTGCCTGTGTAGGTGTGTGTGTGTGCGCGTGCGCACATGTGTGCATATGTGCATGCCCTCGTATTCACATTTGTCTGTAGGTGTTTGTGCCCTTGCCATGCATGCCAAGAACAGAGGCGCGGGGGGGGGACACCCGGTGTCTTCCTTTATCTCTGTTCTCCTTATTATGTTAAGACAGGCTCTCTCCCCTAATCAAAGTTTGATGTCTCAGTCAGGCTAGTGGGCAAGAGAGTTCCTTGGATTCTCCTCTCCCTGTCCCTTAGTGCTGGGGTTGTAGGTACACCCAGCTGTGCCAAACTTTTACATGGATTCTGGGGATTTGAACTTAGGACCTTCTGCTTTTAGGACAAGCGCTCTTACTCACTAGGCCACTGCCCAAGCCCCTATGATTCAATTCTTTTGATTAGAAGTAGATGTAAAATTCTCTTTTAGATTTTATGTGAGAAACTCAAGGCAGACAAGCATGCTTCTTTTGAAGACATTGTTTCTGTGTTTTTGCTTTCATTGTTGAAAAGAACACGATTTCTTTCATTGTTTCTTTCCTTGCATAATTATTATAGTTATATAGTAATTATATAATCTCTCTTATCGTTTTACTAAATAAGGTTCTTGTGACTTTAAGGCTTAGTTTTTCTTGGATCTGTGAAATATGGAGGAAAATAAGTGAGAGAGTTCTTGAGACGGTTTCAGAGAGTTCAACTGAATCTAGAACTGAACACATGTCTTGAGTTGGTGTTCCTATCCTTGTGCCCCCAGGAAACCTTTGCTTACTACAATCACATCAGGGTGACCTGGTATCTTTGGGTAGCGTTGGAGAGACACTGGAAGTGGATTAAGGAGCTTCTGTTGTTTCACCTCTTGGAAAGATAATAGACCTTTTCAGTTTTGGCCTAATTTGTCCTTTAAGAAAAATAGACGATGCTTCCACTCAGTGGATTTTTTTGTCAGGTTGAGATTTATGAATTATTGGAGGTATTCTTTGTAGGTTAGTCATCTGTCTTGTTTAATGTGATTCAAATTAAAATATTTTAGGTTCCAACTGAAATCTTTGCAAAGAGAAAGTACAATTAAAAAGAAAATTCTATTGCATTTTTTACATGTGAAAGTTCTAGAATTATTTAGGATTCTTCAGAAAGACTTTAGACTTCAATGGTAGATTATTTACCAAGAATTTAAATGCTTCATTTTAGCATCAGCTTCAAGGGTAGTTGGGTTTCAGGAGTTCTGAGATCTAGCCCAATTGTGTGGCAGTTAGATCTTGTCCATTGTTCACTTGTCGGTGGCTGCTTATATTTACTCTAGCCTCAAAACTTGTCTGATTTAATATTCCCTTTTGTCACCAGAATTAGTACCCTCGGAAATTGAGTAAGAAGGGTTCTTAGGTAATATATTATTTAACCAGCTATGTGGAATCAGATTGATAAACTTTCTCCTTCTCTTTAAATTTATTTTTAATTTATGTGCCCTGATGTTTTGTCTGTGGGAGGGTGTCGGATCCCCTGGAACTGGATTTACAGACAGTTGTTAGCTATCATGTGGGTGCTTGGAACTGAACCCAGGTCCTCTGGAAGAGCAACCAGTGCTACTTACCCCGAGTCATTTCTCCAGTCCCAAAGGCCCCCCTCCCCTTCCCCTCTTCCTCCATCCCTCTCATCCCTCTCATCCTCCCCCCCCCCACATACACACACAGATGTACTTTTGAGTCTCTGACAGGAACACCACTGTTCCCAGGAAGGTATTTCCTTAGGAAAGCCAAGTGTGCATTTCTGTTGGTTCTTAGCTCTGAGAGAGCTGGAGGAGTGTCAGGAGGCCTTGGAGTCTGAGGTTGTTCAGCACCACTTACTAAATGAAGTGGGCCTGGAGCTTAGGAGTATGAGGGGTGTTATTTAAGTTGAAGAATTTGTTTGTTTGTTTTTGTTTTTCTGTTTTTTTTTTTTTACCTCATTTCGGTATGTGTACATGTGGCTGAGTGGGAATGTATTGGGACGTTCTTATCTTCTCAGCTGAACATATAAGGAATTCTGAAAGACATTTTATATTAGGAGACAAATATTTGCTTTTGTTACTTCAAGCCGGATCCAGGTCAATGATCAAGTCTCATTGTTTTGGACTCCTTGGAGGAAGTATATTATATAGAGAAACGAGGTTCTTTTTCCAAACTTATTTTAATACATTTGAAGATCTCTTTCTCCTTAGTTGTTCTTATTCTGGTTTGATACCAGAAAGAGTAGCAGGTAAAAAATTCAATCCTATTTAATAGCTTGAGGTTGATTTAAAAGTCAGAGAGATTGGCAGGGAGACACTGACTATGTGATCAGTTATTCTCGTATTTCTATGGACATTGTTTCTAAGGCATTCTGAAAATTGTAAAGCCATGGCCCAAGTTACTTATGTAAAATGGGACATTATTGACATATAATTTCCTCTATATTGTGAGTACTGTGTAGGTTACTGGTAATATCTAATGCAATGCAAGTGTTATGTGAATAGTTAGTAGGCTGAATCATTTAGGGAATAAGCCAAGAAAAAAAAGTATGTATGTTTAGCATAGGCACAATATTTTTGATCTAAGGTTGTTATTTTATTTTATTTACTTTTCTGTTTTTTTATTTTTTGTTTTTTTTTGGGGGGGGCGGGGACAGAGTTTCCTCTATGTAGCCCTGATTGTCCTGAAACTCTTTATGTAGATCAGGGTCATCTTGAACTTGAACTCACAGAGATCCACCTATCTCTGCCTTTGCCTCCTGAGAGCTGGGCTTAAAGGCATGCATCACCATGCCTGGCCCTGTTTAAGGTTGTTTAAATCTGCAGGGGCACCACCCAAAGATGCAGATGTCCCCCATGTATCAGTTATCTGCAGTATCTAGTGGAGAGTTTGTAAACACACTCAGCAGCAACTCTCCTTCCTTCACCACATCCATCCACATTAGTCAAGAAACCAATGGGGCCCTTCAGTCACCATGTCAGCATAGCAAACACCTATTGGGCCCAAAGTACCATTTATGGGGTGCTTCCTGAGGCCAGGGGATTTGCAAGGTGTTTGAGGAGAGGATACATAGTGTAGGAGGTCCTTCTGTTTATGTGTTGCTTTTATTGGTTGAATAAAGAAACTGCCTTGGCCTTTTGATAGGGCAGAACTCAGGTAGGCAGAGTAGACAGATCTGAATGCTGGGAAGAAGGGCAGAGTGGCAGAAGCCATGGATCTCCTGCCTGGGATGGACGCTGGTTTGAATCTTGCCAGTAAGCCACAGTCATGTGGCAATACACAGATTAATAGAAATGGGTTAAATCAAGATGTGAGAGTTAGCCAATAAGAGGCTAGAGATAATGGGCCAGGCAGTGATTTAAATAAATACAGTTTCTGTGTGATTATTTCGGGTATAAGCTAGCCAGGCAGCCGGTAGGGAACAAAGGGCCACGCTCCTCGAGCAACAGATACAGCTGAACCTCTAATTTCAGAAAAGTCAGATAGGTTTTGTACATTTAAGTAGCTGTCTATCAGTGGAGACATGTGGGAGATGTTTTACACCTAAAAATGAGTTTTGTTCTGTCAAATGTGGTACCCCAGGCCTGTAATTCTAACTCTTAAGAGGTAGAGACAGGAAAGTTGCCAAAGTTTCAGGACCAACCTGGGGTACAAAGTAAAACCCTGCCTGTCAGGGGTAGAGTGAAACCCTGCCTGGAAACAAACATGTAAGGGAGCAAACAAGTACTAACAAGTTTTGTTGCTCATTTTGTACAGTGGCAAAGTAGTTATATGCTTGTTATCAGATAAATGAAAATGCTATTTCTCAGCTGCCCTTTTAACCAAGATATGTTTATAATCGCTATGAACTTGCAACTTTGGTAGCTGCAGTATGACATTGACTAAGGTTTAGTTTTACAACTGGAAGTTGGGGTCAAAGAAATTGTCATTTTTCTTTTTCAAAAAATAGTTCTCATTTTTGAACACTCCCTATTTTTTGTGTGCCTTACAGGGTTACAGTCTTTAGGGATGGTTGAGATGGTTCAGTGGTTAAGGAACACTTGCTTCTCTGTCTTGAGAATCTGAGTTCAGACCCCAGCACCTGTCAGGCAGTTCTCAAATACCTGTAACTCCAGCGAAAAGAGATCTAGTGCCCTCTTCTGGCATCTATGGGTACAAATTCATGCACACACAAATAATAAAAATAAAATTAAAAGTTATGTCCTTTATCCTCACTATGGCCCTGTGAAGTTAGTACCATATTTGCATTTGAGGCTGCCTAGGTTGGAGAGATTCTCTCACTTGGCCTACAAAAAAGCCATGAAGTGGAAGTTTTGGAATTTTAACCCATGTCTGTTTAATATAACACTATATTTCTAAATCATTTTACTTTTTTCCTCTGTAAATAATAGTCTGGCCTACAAAATATTGTTTTTCGTTTAGAAAATGTAAACATGCATTTTATGGTCTGAATATACCAAAAACCAAAAAATATTTTAAAGACTTATTATTATTTTAACTCATTTATGCTATGTGTTTGAGTGTTTTACCTGCATGTGTATGCACCATGTGCATACTGCAAGAGTAACAAGCACTCTTAACCACTGAGGCATATCTCCAGATCTTCAAGTGCATTTATTTATTTATCTATTTATTTGTGTGTGTGTGTATGTGTGCATTCATGCTACAGAGCATGTATGAAGCTCAGAAAAAAGCTTACAGTAGTCTATTCTCTCCTTCCATCATGTAGCTCCCAGGAATCAAATCCAATTCATCAGACTTGGAGGCAAGTGACTTTGCCCACTGAGACATCTCACTGGCCCAAGGGTTGATTTTGAAAAATTAATAAGACTTGGTCTGAGGAGATGGGTCAGTTGGTAACATGCCTGCCATGTCAGCATGAGGGCCTCCATTTGGATCCTCTGCACCAACACGAAAGACAGGTTTCAGCAGGGGGTGCTGTAGGGTGGAGACAGTTGGATCCTGGAGCTCACTGGCCAGTCTTTTAGCTGGAGACCTCCAGGTTCAGTGAGAGACGCTGTCCAGAGGAAAAGACTGAGGAAAACACCCAATGTTCAACCTGGCCTCCACATGCATAAACACATGTGTCCACACAAATGGGAACACCCGGGGAAACACACACATGCACACACACACACATACACACACAAACACACACTCAATCTAATACATGCAGCATGTCTCCAAATGCCTTCTCTCCTGTCTCCATCATTTTAGAAGATGGCTCCTGTGATTTGCGGTTGTTTTGGTAATATGTTCACCTCTCTGACTCTAATTGTATGAGAATGACTTGACAGAAGGGAAAGGGTCATTCCTACTCTTAGAATTGAACTTCGAAGTTGTAGATGGATGGGTTAAGGATGTGAAACTCAGGACTGTCCATCTCTTCACTGCAGATCATTTTGAATTCAATGCATAAGTACCAGCCACGGGTGCATATCATAAAGAAGAAAGACCACACGGCCTCCCTGCTCAATCTGAAGTCTGAAGAATTCAGAACATTCATCTTTCCAGAGACAGTTTTCACAGCAGTCACTGCCTACCAGAACCAGCTGGTGAGTGAGCCTTTTGCAGTTCCGCTCCTGCAGAAGGGGTTTCCTGGTACTCAAAACAGAAATTCCTTTGGAGAGAGCTATTGAACATCAGCATCACAGCATCATGTACTGAGGGACCGTGTATTGCATCAGCGTATCTTCTAGGACCTGTGAGACTAGCTTAGCCACAGCTGAGGATAAGGAAAATGGTTGTGAATGGCTCTTTAAATAATAAGCTTCAGTTGGATATTTCATTGACGTCAAGATTCCAGCTCACAACATCAGGTCCTGCCTGTCTTCTACTCTCTGTCATACACCATATTTCCAACTGGAACATTGTTTTCATGCATGAGATTTAGTCTTAATAAATATTTATCATTGTCCCACTAAGGCTAAGTGCTGTTAGGCACTTGCTCAAACATTTTATTCTTTCGTGGTCAGCAGAATGCTGACAGTTTTGTAGCAATACTGATGCTGAATGGCATGGAGAGGAAGCTGAGGGGAAGGAAGAGTGAGAAACTTTTCTGCAGTAAAAAAAAAAAAAAGCAGGAAGTAGAATTCCCTTGAGTGCACTTAGTAAAAGGTAGTCACACCTTTAATTTAATTGACAATGAGGCTGTTCAGAGCTCCTCATCTCACTTTTGTTTGGTTAGCTGTAAGTAGCTAGGTGCTTGCCTTCCTCTTGGCATGTAGTTGGTGTAGGTTTGGAATAGATAACAATCATACTGCTTGCTGGCTGAGAATCCAACATGGGTGGGTAGGCAGAGGAGATCCAGAGACTTTGGGAAGTCAGGAAGAAGCTGAAAGCAGAGGTAGTCCTGTGCAAATAAGAAAGTGGGAATGGGGCTGAGTTCCAGAGGGCCTGAGTTCCACTCCCAGCAGTTATGTGGTGCATAACCATTGATAGTGGAATCTGAGGCGCTCTTCTGGTGTAAAGGCATGTATGCAGATAGAGCACTCACATACATAAAAGAAATAAAAATCTTAAAAAAAAAAGAAGTAGGAACAGACAGAAGACGTGTTTAAGAATGGCCAGAGTGGGTAGAGAAGGCTCGTGTTCCTTTCACAGCTATCGCTTCCATTTCCCTGGCTTGTAAGCTAGGGCTAAAAACTAGCCAGACCATATTTGGAAACTGCAGTGCACCATGGATGGGATGATGTGTACCAACATGCCTTGGGAACTGCAGTGTTGGGCTGTTCAGAAGTGCCAAGAGTGCTTATCCACACTTGGACTTTAAAGTGTCAGTGATTGTGCATGGAGATGACTCAACAGAGGCACTTGTGACCTGATTACCTGAGGCAGATCCCTAGAAAACACACACACACACACACACACACACACACACACACACACACACACACGCACGCACGTTTAAATAAATAAATGAAATTAAAAATTTGTTGGCACATTTGCTAAGATAAATCAATGCATAGTTGTTATGTAAATTACTTGATTATATAAATAAAGAGTCATCTCTTTGTTCTCCAAAATGATAACACAAAAGAAGAGACTTTCAGAGAATATCCAAGTAAAACTTTGTGAATAGATCAAAATCCACAACATCCTAAAGCCCTGAAGATCTTGATCTTTGAAGCCACAACTGCACTTATGGAAAGCACGTGGAAAGTGGGTCTCACAGGTTCCGAGAAATATTAAGCTCATTTCCACTAAGTGAATTTGTAATTTTATAATACAATACTAGATGTATAACACTTTTAAGAACCTTGTTGATGTTTTGGGATGAAATAAAAACTTGTCCTGTGGAAGCTTCAATGCTGATCTCAGAATTCTCTTTTAAGATGGACAAAGCTAGAAAAAGTAAATTACAAGTTTTTTTTTTTTAAAAAAAGAAATGCAATGAATTAGAACCAATATAGAGGGAAGCTTCCATGTGCAATACCTTAGATTTTTTTGATAGGTGAAGGAGACATCCTAAAAAAACCACCAGCAGGCCTTCTGCCACAGAGCATAAATTACATAAAGGTGGCTAGACTTTGGGTGCTTGCTACTGTACAAAGTGCCACTTAAAGGACTGATTTTTATCTAGTCTTTGCAGGAATATTATTATATCAGAGAAATAGTAGTTTATTATGCAATACACAGCGGGGGAAATTTAGGTTACTTGCTGTGCCCATCATGGATTTGAAGCAAGGCAGTTATTATAGTTATTATAGTCCTTGATCTCTGAACTGAGTATCAGAGGAGCAGAATGCTTTTTCTCTCAGCTTCTGACCCTGGTGGACTCTCAGACATCTTTCCCAGAGGGTTTGAAGTTATTATTCCCCCCTCACCACACACACACACACACACGCACACACACACACACACACACACACACACACACACACCAAGGACTCACTGTTTCTTGATGTGTGGAGCTGTGTTCACACAGGATATTGGTGAGTATCATATGAGGGTTACTATCTTCAACAAGAGGGCCAAGTATCAGCTAGGCTTACTTTGGCAAAGATATACCATGTCCATCCATTTGATTGTCTCATGGAATTATTTTTTCACTAACCTATTTACTCAGAAAAACTTCAGTGTCAAAAGGAAAGTCTTATAAACAAATGGTCAAATGAACCCCATGCACTCTCCACTCAGGTTTCATAATTAACTGTTACCAAGTTTGCTTTATTCTGTCCACTCCTTTTCCCCTGCCTGCACTGTTATGCCAATCCATACTAACATGCTAGCCTCATCAACTGAGGCTGACTCCCTCCAGCAAGCACAGTCCCACAATGAGGATATTACTGCTGTGACCATATTGTCTTTAAGATAGCCCAGAAGATCTATTAGAAATATTCCTTCATTAAAAAAAAGAAATATTCCTTCATACTATGCTAGTTCATCTAAATTTTAGTGTTGACCCATAGTGCCCATTGTGATTTTGATTCTTCCCCTCTTGTACGGAACTCCAACTAAGATTCATTGTCTAGGATGGTTATTTTAATTAAAAAAATCCTTCTACATTTTTCTCAATAATCTTATTTAATTCTGACATTAATCTCTGATGGAAGTCCTGTGAGTATCATTTTGTAGATAATGAAACTGAAGTTCCAAGTGGTTAGGACACTTATTCATGGCTACATATTT
Organism: Ondatra zibethicus; assembly: GCA_004026605.1. NCBI lineage: Eukaryota > Metazoa > Chordata > Mammalia > Rodentia > Cricetidae > Ondatra > Ondatra zibethicus. Next base: position 73,664 of record PVIU01007693.1, read on the forward strand.
GATAAGTGCCAGGCCTGTCAAGAAGGTTTGACCTTCTGGGTCCTAATTCCTCTTTTTGGGTTGGATTGCAAGGCAATAAAGTAATCACTTCCAAGGTCAATAGTTGAAAGCTCAATTTGAAAATGTTACTATATTAAAATAAGCTAAAATACTAACTAGTTCAGATTCTAACATTCATTACTCCTCTCACTAATGTTTATTTTTCTAATTGAAAGTACAAGTGGGTTCAAAATTCAGTCCCAAGGACCCATCAATCTTTGCATCATAAAGTATAAAGATTAATAGGATTAGTAAGCCATTTCACCATGGAATAGCCCACAATAGAAGCATCTTTCTCCTTAGATCCCTGAGTTTATTTCTGTAATCCACTTTCAATGCTATCCTTAGCATGAAACCATCCATAGACGTTTAATATAGCAGGGCTGTTTGCACAACCAGCTGATAGATTTCCTCCAGCCAATAAAGCTGACCCAGGTCTCTTTAGAAATCAGTTCAGGAATTGCCATTTTCAGTGGGTCGTGTGCTGTCTTCTCCCTCCCTCACCTCCAGTGCTCCTGGAGTCAGCTGCTTTTTCATTGCCACACTGCGTGTACTAATTTACCTACAGTAAACACACAAAAATAAACACGACACAAAGGAAATACATACCATGTATAGCATCAACAAAAAGTTTTCCATGCATGAAGAACTAAGATGGGAACGGGGAGGGATTAAAAGTTGCCACTTGGACCCATTTCCCTCTGTCTTAAACTCTGATATGACTATTATTTTTATGTCTGATAAATTCAAGTCAAAATTTCCAAAAGTGTGTGTGTGTGTGTGTGTGCGCGTGCGCACATGCGCGCGCGTGTGTGTGAAACCTTCTTACTTATTGAGGCCAGTAGTTTTATTTAAAATTAATGAAAATGGGACCTTTCCATCCATTTCTTCTTCTGCTTTTTGCAAGGGGACGATTGCATTTCTTTACATTATTAGATAAACGCTAAATACATTATACTTTCGACAAACTATTTTATAATTTAAGATTTAAAGGTCATGCATTGTTTTTGAGCTGGCAGATCATTGCTGTGGAGTTGAAGTGTAGGTCAGGTTTCATTTCTAAATGCCTTTGGTCAGACCTCCTCCTGATAATTGGAGAAATGGTCTCCAAGGGCCAATTTTACCTTATGGCTGGGACCCCAGCTGGATTCAGAGTCCAGTGTTGTGACAGTGGATAAGAATAACAGCCGCTGTAAAGTTGTCTTTCCATGCACTGCTGGTGGCATCACAAATCTGCCCTCTAATTGTTCATACACTTACTTACAGATAATAGCAATAGTAAAATTAATGAATTTTCTGGTTTCCCATGCATTACTCTCTGTCACTGAAACTATAACAAAAACACAAGTCTTTGCATGTGCATGAACATATGCATGGCAGGATTTCTTAAATATGTAGTGCTATTTTTATTTGTCAATATGTTCTCTTCACCAAGTGAAGAATCTTGCTGCTTTTAAAAGCTGATTCAGGGGAGTAGAGAGATGGCTCCTCGATCAGGAGCAGAGGACTGGGCTTTGGTTCCCAGAATTCACATCTGGAAAATTTCAACCAGAGGGTCAGATGCCTTCTTCTGCCTCTTGCAGGCTCTTGCACACATGTACTAAATATCAGCCCACATAGGCACATACATATACATACAATAAAAATAAATCTTAAAATAATTGTTTTTGAGTGATAAAAAAGACCCGTGTCTCTGGTTTGACAGGGCAGCAGCTTTGCAGGCTGCGAACTTCCTGTGCAGAGTTTGCTGGGGCAGGTCCAGGTGCAGGCATCACACTTAGCCACTTTGTCTCATGCATTCTCACAGACAGTCATTCCATTATCCTCAATTCTACAAAGGGATGTCTGATGTGGGAGTCCCCTCTGTGTGCTGTGATTGCCGTTAATGAATAAAGAAACTGCTTTGGACCTATAGCAGGGCAGAACTTAGCTAGGCGGGGAAAATTAAGCTGAATGCTGGGAGGAAGAAGGGTGGAATCAGAGAGAAGTCATGTAACTTTGCCGGAGACAGACACTGGAACTTTAGCCGGTGAGCCATGGCCACCTGCTGATACACAGATTAATAGAAATGGGTTAAATTAATATGTAAGAGTTAGCTAATAAGAAGCTAGAGCTAATGGGCCAAGCAGTGATTTGATTAATACAGTTTTTGTGTGATTATTTCAGGGATCTGGGTGGCTGGGAAACAAACAAGCAGCCAAGCGGCCTCCTTCAAAAGATGTCAGACTACCTCTTCAGAAGCAAGTTTCCATGTTTTTAATTTAAATACTAATGTCTGACCTTTTTATGATCTGTTGTTACTTAGAAAATAAAAATGTTATTATTTAAAATTATTTTACAGTCGGGTATGATGGTACAAACTTTCAGGAGGCAGAGACTGATCTCTGAGGTTGAGGTCAACTTGGTCTATCTACATAGTGAGTTCCAGGATAGCAAGCAGTATGTAGAGAGATTCTGTCTCAAACACACACACACACACACACACACACACACACACACACACACACACACACACTCGAGTTTACACGGATGTATGTATATATGTATGTGTGTATGTGTGTGTTGTTGTTGTTTAATCTTGAAATAAGAAAACAAAATAAAAGCCGGGTGGTGGTGGTTTACGCCTTTAATCCAGCACTTGGGAGGCTGAGGCAGGCAGATTTCTGTGAGTTTGAGGCCAGTCTGGTCTACAGAGTGAGTTCCAGGACAGGCTCCAAAGTTACAGAGAGACCCTGTCTTGAAAAACCATAAAAAAAGAAAGAAAAAGAAAACACATAGAATGCTTTTAAGCATTCTATGTTAACACACAGTTTAACCTAGTCTGCAAAATCATTAAATCACAATTTAGTGGTTCATCCTTAACATAATGCTCAATAGACTGTCTGGGATCACTGCTGTGGTTATCTGTTGGGTCTGGAGGTGAGCTGAGCCGCATAAGGTGTAAGTGCAACTACAATCTCTGTGCTGCTATATTCACTGGAGATAATATAACCACAACCCCAGATTCACCCAGCTTTTTTTCTCCTCTAATGCTCAAAATCAGTGATTTTTTTTTCTGGATTTAGTCAAACTCATCTATAGAGAAAGTAAACATCAGGTAATTTTCTTGGGTTCCTTTCTAATTATTGTTCTAAATTAAATCATTATTGTACTTTATTAGTAGGCCTATATACAGAGGACCATGCCCTACTGCAATTTTTCTGAAGCTTGAAATTATATCAAGATGTGGAGAAGAAAAGCTATCATTGATACCAGTGAATGTTATAAAAAGGAAAGTTAAAAAAATTGTGTTAGATAATTATAATAATGAAAGATAACTCTCAGAAATGAAGAAACTCATGCTGTATTTAATTCATTTCCAGGCACAAAGTTATGACAATAATGTTAGATCATGGACACATTAATTGGCATCCATTTCTCTACTTGTGTCAGGGCTCTGGAGGATTTTAACCAGAGGCACCTCATTCAAAGCCACTGAACTTTAAACTTTGGAAATATGAAAACCAATTACAAATTTTTCAAAATCCTTTCCAGGACAAAGCAGCCATCATAATGTAGACACTTCTTTCTGTCGCATAGTTTACCTGCAACCAAATAAAGCTTGCTGTGGTTCACATCGAAGAGAAAAGGCTCCAAGAACTTCTGATGTTGCCCTCCATGTTAGACACAGCATCTGCCATTATCTCCAGACAATTTTAACTATCAGCAAATCCAGTCACTTTTCAGTTTTAGAATATGTTACTGAGAGCAAGATTTGCCTTTGTTGTTTGAGCGCACAGTTAAAATTTTCATTTGGGTTTGAGTTGCCTTTAATGTCATTACCTTGCAATGGACCCACATCACCACCTAGGGCTCTTCACGGTGTATCTCTACACTTGCTCCATAGAGTTTCAGGCCCTGTCAAGGCAGAGAGCAGGTGTTCTCCACCCGCTATTACCCTGCACCAAAGCAACTGATCCTCATTACATAAGTACTGGCTAATGATTGCCCAAACATTTCAGGAGCCTTCAGACAGTTTAACATTATAGAGTATTTTACATTACAGTTGCTGAGCAGAAGGAAGAACATCTTTCTCCTTGAAGACTAACTCTTGCTGGAACTTAGAATCTTAGGGCATTTTGGTTCTATGGACTTTAAAGAATTTTTATAATTTATATTGAATAAACAATATTACTCTTCTTGAAAGCTGACATTCAGAAACAAGTTCAAGTCTGAAACAAATGACTGAACAGACTGGTCTTCAGGAGAGGCAGCCACGCATGAGAAGAGATTCTCATCCTGAAGTGTTGGATGTGCACACTGTAGAGGCCACCTGAGGCCTTGGAAGACTCGGCTATGTGCACATTTTATTATTGCTTTTCATCGTGGATAGATTTTTACTGTCTATCATAGTTCCATCCCTGTTTAGCAATATCCATAATTTTGCTGAAAAGGAGCCTCGTTATCCTTTTGCTGCTCTCCAGGGGATGTTCTGAGTGAGCAGGTACCCCCAAGGCCCTTCCTGTCACAGGCTCTTACTGGGGCCTGCCAGTGCTGCAGATAGAGAAGAACATCCACCTAGGTGATGGGGGCAGGCTAAGGGAGGTGAAAGTTTCTTGGCAGCCTTGCAAACACAATTCACATCGAGAATATTTTCAAAAGAAAATGGCATCCTTCCTTATGGTGAAAAGAGCAACTTGAAGCATTGAACTTTAGATACAGTCTGATCAGTTTTTTTTCCAAAGTAGTATTTGTTATAAAACTCTGTTTTATAAATAATACACTTATTTTTATAAATTTTATAGTTATCATGTAAAAATCTGTTTTAATTGTTTTCTCTTTAGTGTGAAGCAGGAGGACACCCCACACCCATGGCTCCCTTTTCCCTGCTCAGGGTATTTTGTGTGTCTCCCTCCAAAGATGAACCTATATTCCAAATTTGTTGTTACAAGCTAAGGGCCTCTTGAAAGGGTTCCCTGTTAGTAATTCAGCTAGGAACAGGCGGTACTGGGGTCCAGGAGCTCCTTCTGCCTCGCTGTGACTGTTTGCCAGATGGGGGCATAGGCCTGCTCATCGGTGAGGTTCCTTTTAGTGCTAACAGAAATCTATTCCGAGTCTGTTCTCATCAGTCCTTCCTTGGTTTTTGCTTCACAGCCTGAAGTATTTTTCCTCAGAGGTGTGGCACACAGGGTCTAATGGGTCTCTCCGTGTTAATAAGAACACTACAAGATTTATAAATTCCGAAATGCAGACACTTGATGTTGGAGACTGATTCTTACTAGAAAGTAATTGTTTCTAGACAAGCATAATTATGTAAGTGACATTAAACAGAAGGCTGACAAAGTAACTGCTTCGATTCTAAATTAGGCAAACAGAAAGGATAATGGTAGTAAATTTATACGTTGAAGGCTTCATATCCTGTATTTATATAAAAGATGTCAATATCAGCACAGTGTTGAACATGGGCTATTATTAGCCTTTTAATCTTCTTATCTATTACAGTTATAGCCACCTGCCCAGAAAGTTGTTTCATGCTTCCACGTCAGAATGAGACAGCGTCTTTGCTTCCATTCCTCACTCTCCCACAGCACCCACGGTCTGCACAACTCTGCCATCTAGGTAGTTCCCCTGTCCCCGTTGGTCCTAGCCTTTCCCTAGCATTTTAAATCCTTCACAATCTGGTTTCATGTCTGGTCTTGCCTGAAAGGCCACCAAACCTTCGCTCTCTCAGCCATGACCCCAGTACACCTGTAAACTTGTCTCTCACCCGAACCCAAACTTCTGATGTTTACAGGATCACTGGGGTCTATGGGAAATGAAAAAACTAGTTCTGATTTTGTCTCGTTGACCTCTGAAATGAGATCGTTTTGTACCCATTTTCTCCCTCCTAGATAACCAAGCTGAAAATAGACAGCAATCCGTTTGCCAAAGGATTCCGGGACTCCTCCAGGCTCACTGACATTGAGAGGTAATGAGAATTTTCTGTTTGTTCTTTTGTCCAGATAAGATAAAAGAGTGGGTTGTAAGAACAGGTGCCTCTTAACACCCATGAAGCCTGGTTTTACAGCATGCACTTTCCACTGTCTCTGCACCTTTCCTTCCCCAACCATAAACCCTGTCATTGTACAGCTCCTCTGTCTCGAGAGCAGCTGCTGCAGGATCTCGCAAATGATTCCCCAGAAAAGAGGTTTATTTGATACGGACCGTGTCTTCCACTGTGAAACATTGGGTTTGCTGTGACCAGAAAGTGGGGCCTAGTTACAATCGAACACTGTCTTACTGAGCGCCACTCTGAGGGACTTTATAGCCATTTTCCTTCAGAAGGGGATGTGTTTGGTAACACAACTGAAGGATGATTTGGAATTTTGAACCAAGGGAATGCCATTTAATTTGAGGCCACACAATTTTATCTGTAAAGTGGGTTGCTATCTTTAATCGGAGAAATAAATATCAAGTCTGAGGACCTGGAAGCGGACAAGAAGCAGCCGTGCATGTGAAACTTACCCCTCCACAGTGACAGTTGTCTGTTGTCATTTGACTCCACTGAGTGATTGAGCTCTATAGCTACTAGCACATTATGAATGCTGAAATGTATTTTTTTCAAGAAGATTTTAACCCAATTGATTATCTACACTGTTTATACACAACAAATTTCTATCTTTCATCTTTATACTAAGTCTGATATGTTTGCTAATGGGTGGAACACTGCATAGCCGCCAGTTCCCTTACTTACTGTATCTTAATATTTTTGTGTGACTCTCCTGCTAACGGCCACCCATTTCTGCTTTTTGCTTTATTGTTTACCACATGGGCATATCGGACTTTGACACTTCTGCCCAATCTGTCTTGGCAACTCAAATGAAAGGTTAATTATGCTTTATTGACTTCTGTTTGATTCTTCTTAAACCTGCCAAAGTGGCAGAGCACCAAGTGGTGGCATACTTGGATGGAGTGGCGGGAGAGGCTGCGTAGGGAGCCAGAGAGGTTGAGTTCTAAAAGAAAGACTTATTGCCGGAGGGTCTGACCACTGGTTGGAGTGGTGAAGTCAGGAACAAACCTTAGGCTGTCGAAGGGACATCTATTGCCCGAGTCTCAAAAAGCAGGTTGGTTGGAGAATTGTGGATGATGACATTTATAAAAGTGCACATACACCTAAAGGGCCGAAATATTTCTGAGTCTCTCATCTTAGAGTAGCCTTGCATCCAACCCTTTAGACTTTGAGTAACTTTGAACCCTCTCTGTGAACTGATCTTAGGGTAAAAATAGTCCTGGAGTTGCCCCATGCTCAGGAGATAGGAGCCCAGCCTGGCTGCCCTTTAGAACAGCAGATTTGATAATGCATGTGGCCACATTTTCCACTTATTGAATAAGCGTTCTGATGTGGGAACACTCGCTTGCATGTGAAGCTAAGTGGCTTGCGATGGTCCTAAGGCCAAGAGAGCGCTCTGATGTGACTAGCTGAAAGTTTGCAAGATGACCTAAGTGGTGTGAAACTGGCCAAGGTTTTGGATTTCATTTCCAGGTATTTAAGTCTGAATTTTTCCTAAATAGCCTTTGGGGATGGGACAAATCAGATCAATTGATCTTTAGAGACCTAAAGAAATTAAATTAGTCTGGAGTCAGTTACTGCACTAAACCATGTAGTAATTGAATTGTTCCTTGTAACTGATTGAAAACAGCCCTATCTGTATCAATCCTGGGAGCTTTTCTTCATGAGAGATCTGAGGGGAAAACACATTTTTTTATGACATGATGACAGATGCTGCATTTCTCTAACCTAACTGAATATGATGTAATAAATATGTGACTTTAATGATTTCAAGTTTCCTGTTCTAGATTTATAACTTACTGTGTAGGACAGCCGCCCCCAAAATACCATCAGGATGGGACATGTGCTCTTGGACTTTAGCGTGGCCTTTTCGTAACTGTCAGCGCTGGGTGCTTCTCAAGGCTGCATGGCTGTTCTGGGTCTGGGTTTAGCGGGGTCTGCGTCGCTGGCTGCGTCCTTTCTGCCCTTCATGTGCAGCCTCATTTTGCAGGGTCAGCGTCCTGAGTTGTAAAGCAAACTCATGTCCTTATCAGGAGTGGAAGCACACTACAAAGCCCAAAGGGATGACTTCACAGAAATGAACTTTTAACCATTTAGACCAGGGAAAGCATTGTTGCTGGTCCTATGTAGTAAGGAGCCTAGGACAGCCTCGGGCCTGCTGTGTTCTCTACCCTTCTCCGCTTTTAGGGGGGGGCTTCATATAGACACAAAAGCTCAGTGCTACTTCTGAGGAAGGGAAGGTAACTTAGGATATTTTCTTCAAAATTAAGTGCTTTTGTTAGTCCTGCTCCTTTGACAAAGAGTTACTGCTCAACTGCAGAACAAAAAACCAAAAAATGTTGACCAGGAAGGAAAAAGCATAAAAACAACAGCAGACTTCAGTGCCTGGGCGTTCATTCCCCTGGGTTCTTTTCCTGAGGACACCAGTTACCAGATGTTATTTTTAACCACTTTCTCTCTGGATATATTTACCTTATAATTTTTAACTATTTTCTTATTTTTTTTTCATTTTTCACCATAATTTTAGTCACTTAGGGTTCTTATTTTTTCCTATTTTGAACAATGACAGGAAGAAAAATGTATTTCTTTACATGTATTATTGATTATGTATATAGGCTAAGTAACCACAGGTAAAAATACCGGGTGAAAGTATGTGGTTTTGTTTATTTTTCTACTATACTGTTATTTTTTTAATGTCAATCTTACCGGGGAAAGAACCTAAGCCTTCAATAGTAGGAAATGATTTAATAAACTTTATTGTCACATGATTTAGAAAACAGTCTTCAAATATATAAAATTAAAAATACTATTTTAATCATTTTAAGTATGATATTCTGTGACATTGAGTAGATTCCTAATGTCATGCGACCATCACCTCTATCCTTTTCCAGAACGTTCTCAGTATCACAAAGAGATGGTATGCTCAGGCCCCATCCCCTTCTTTCTCCTGGCCTGATCCGTTTTAGTTTCTGTCTGTGTGAATCTGCCTAGTTAATTATCTCCTGTAAAGAATGGACACATGTCCTCAAATGTATTTAGCACACAGACACGTTTCTCCAAGAAAGCTCATCTAGCCATTAAAACAAAGGAAGAAGGAAAGAAAGATTGACTGTTTATAGATTTGTGCCCTGTCAAAAATGGTGTTCACCGTTTCATTTTTGCTAAGATGATGGGCTAAATACAAATTTTCTTTGAGGAAATAGCCTATCTATTTCTGGAGCTCTATTTTTTTTGTTTGTTTTTTGCATTTTCTGTCTCCTATCAACCTATGAAAGCCATTTGATCATGAGTACTTTGACAAAAGCCTGTAAGGAAGAACGCTTTGTTTTAGCTCGCCATTCTAGGTACTGTCTATCATGGCAGGAATCAAGACAGCAGGAGACTGGGGCAGCTGGACACATTGTGTCCAGTACCAGGAATCTGAGAGTGATGGATACTTGCTTCTGCTCAGTTCCCTTCGCTTTTTATGCAGACCAGGATCCCAGCCAGGGATTGGTGCCACCCCCAGGATGTGGACCTTTTCACTTCAGCTAATACAGTCAACTCATTTGTCCCCCACAGGCATATCAGGGGCCAGTCTCCCCGGTTCTTGATTCTCCAAGTTGACAGTTAACATGAAATCATCATATTTCCTTCCAGTTTGCTATTCACATTTTTGACTATTTGTTTTGATATGATGTAAAAGAGACATGTCACTTTATACTTTTTCTATACCATATATTACCTGTAAATCAATTTCTACTTGCCTTGATTGCTTACCTAATTCCTTTTTAAATTTAATTAACATGTTTTCATTTATTTTTACATACCAACCAGTTTCCCCTCCCTCCTCTCCTCTTGTCCCCCCCTCCCATCCCATCTACTTCCCTCCTCATCTACTCCTTTTTCTCCATTCAGAAAGAAGCAGGCCTCCCTTGGGCTTGAAACAAACAAAGCACATCAAGTAGAGGCAGAAACAAGGTCCTTACCCTAAATCAAGGCTGGGCAGGTAATCCAGCATGGGGAACAGGTTCCCAAAAGCCAGCTAAGCTCCAGGGGACAGATCCTGATCTCACTGCCAGGAGCCTTACAAACAGACCAAGCTACACAACTGTCACACACGTGCAGAGGGCCTAGGTGGGTCCCATGCAGGCTCCCTAACTGTTGCTCCAGAGTCCATGAGCTCCTAGGAGCTCAGGTCAGCTGTGTCTGTGACCCCCTCCCCTGTCATGACCTTGACACTGCCCCCCTTGTACAATCCCTCCTCCCTTTCTTCAGCAGGACTCCCAGAGCTCACCCCAGTGCTTGGCTCTCTGCACCTGCTTCCATCAGTTATTGGATAAAGGCTCCTTGATGACAATTTGGTAGTCACTAATCTACTTACAGTAGAGGAACAGTTCAGGCATCCTCTCTACTATCTCTACTATTGCTAGGAGTCTTAGCTGGGTCATCTTTGTGGATTCCTGGGGGTTTTCCTGGCAACAGGTTTCTCCCTAACTCTGAAATGACCCCCCCAATCAAGATGTCTCTTTCATTACTCTCTCCCTCCATCTTGCCTCTAATCTGCCTCTGCTCCCCCAGCCTGCCAAACCCATTCCTTCAAGTTCCCACCCCCCAAACTCCACCCCCCAGTTTGCCCAGGAGAACTCTTCTATTTCTCCTTACCAAGGAAATTCATGCATCCCTCTTTGGGCCCTCTTTGTTATCTAGTCTCTCGGAGACTGTGGATTTTAGGTTGCTTATCTCCTCATCCACTTATGAGTGAGTACATACCATGTTTGTCTTTCTGGATCTGGGTCACCTCACTCAGGATGATTATTTCTAGTTCTATCCATTTGCCTACAAATTTCATGAGGTCATTGGTTTTTTACAACTGAGTTATACTCTGTTGTGTAAATGTACACCACATTTTCTTTATCCATCTTCAGTTGAGGGGCATCTAGGTTGTTTCCAGATTCTGGCTATTATGAATAATGCTGCTATGAATGTAGTTGAGGAAGTGTCTTTGTGGTACGATTGAGCATCCTTTGGGTATATGCTCAAGATTGATATAAGTGGGTCTTTTTGTTTTATTTTGTTTTCTGTTTTGCTTTCTTTCTTTATTTTTCCATTCAAAAATTTCCACTTCCTCCCCTCCTCCCATTCCCCTCCCAATGCCCCACTCTCCCTCCTCCCTGCCCCTCCAGTCTTAAGAGAGGGCAAGGTACTCTGCCCTGTGGGAAGTTCAAGGCCCTCCCCACTCCATCCAGGCCTAGGAAGGTGTGCATCCAAATAGACTAGGGTCCCAGTACATGCAGTAGAAACAAGTCCCAGTGCCATTACCAATGGCTTCTCAGTCAGGCCCCATTGTCAGCCACATTCAGAGAGTCCAGTTAGATCACATGCTCGTTCAGTCCCAGTCCAGCTGGATTTGGTGAGCTCCCATTAGATCAAGCACACTGTCTCAGCAGGTGGACCAACCCCTCGCGGTCCTGACTTCCTTGCTCATCTTCTCCCTCCTTCTGATTTTCAACTGGACCTTGGGAGCTCAGTCCAGTGCTCTGATGTGGGTCTCTGTCTCTATCTCCATCCATCGCCGGACGAAGTTTCTATGGTGATATTCAAGATATTCATCTCCTCTACTGCCCAAGGACCTAGCTGGGGACATCCCCTTGGACACCTGGGAACCCCTCTAGAGCCAAGTCTCTTGCCAACCCTAAAATGGCTCCCTTAATTAAGATATCTTCTTCCCTGCTCCTATATCCACCCTTCCTCCATCTCAACCCTCCCACTCCCCCAAGCTCTTCCCAATCCTTCCCTTCTCCCTTCTCTCTCCCCCTCTCCCCTTTCCTCTACCTCACCCCCACCCCACCCCCATGCTCCCAACTTTTGCCTGGCAATCTTGTCTGCTTCCAATTTCCAGGAGGATCTATATATGTTTTTCTTTGGGTTCACCTTGTTATTTGGCTTCTCTAGGCTTGTGAACTATAGGCTCAATGTCCTTTGTTTATGGTTAGAGTCCACTAATGAGTGAATACATACCATATTCATATTTTTGGGTCTGGGTTTTCTCACTCAGGATAGTGTTTTCTATTTCCATCATTTGCATGCAAAATTCAAGATGTCATTGCTTTTTACTGCTGAGTAGTACTCTAATGTGTAAATTGCCACACTTTCTTTATCCATTCTTCCATTGAGGGGCATCTAGGTTGTTTCCAGGTTCTGGCTATTACAAATAATGCTGCTATGAACATAGTTGAACAAATGCTTTTGTAGTATGATTGGGCATCTCTTGGGTATATTCCCAAAAGTGGTATTGCTGGATCCTGAGGTAGGTTGACTCCCAATTTCCTGAGAATCCGCCACACTGATGTTCAAAGTGGTTGCACAAGTTTGCATTCCCACCAGCAATGGATGAGTGTTCCCCTTACTCCACATCCTCTCCAGCATAGGTTATCATTGGTATTTTTGATTTTAGCCATTCTGACAGGTGTAAGATGGTATCTCAAAGTTGTTTTGATTTGCATTTCCCTGATCACTAAGGCAGTTGAACATGACCTTAAGTATCTTTTGGCCATTTGAACTTCTTCTGTTGAGAATTCTCTGTTCAGTTCAGTACCCCATTTTTAATTGGATTATTTAGAATTTTAATACCTAGTTTCTTGAGTTCTTTATATATTTTGGAGAACAGACTTTTGTCTGATGTGGGGTTGGTGAAGATCTTCTCCCATTCAGTAGGTTACCTTTTTGTCTTAATGACAATGTCCTTTGCTTTACAGAAGCTTCTCAGTTTCAGGAGGTCCCATTTATTCATTGTTGCTCTTATTGTATGTGCTGCTGGGGTTATACATAGGAAGTGGTCCCCTGTGCTCATGTATTGCAGTCTACTTCCCACTTTCTCTTCTATCAGGTTCAGTGTAGTCGGGTTTATATTGAGGTCTTTAATCCATTTGGACTCGAGTTTTGTGCATGGCGATAGATAAGGATCTATTTTCATTCTTCTACAGGTTGACATCCAGTTATGCCAGCACCATTTGTTGGAGATGCTTTCTTTCTTCCATTGTATAATTTTAGCTCCTTTGTCGAAAATCAGATGTTCATAGGTTTGTGGGTTAATATCCGGGTCTTCGATTTGATTCCATTGGTCAACGTCTCTGTTTTTATGCCAATACCAAGCTGTTTTCATTACTGTAGCTCTGTAATAGAGTTTGATGTCAGGGATGGTAATGCCTCCGGAAGTTCCTTTATTGTATAGGATTGTTTTGGCTACCCTGGGTTTTTTGTTTTTCCATATAAAGCTGATTATTGTTCTCTCAAGGTCTGTGAAGAATTTTGTTGGGATTTTGATGGAGATTGCATTGAAGTTATAGATTGCCATTTTTACTATGTTGATCCTACCAATCCAAGAGGATGGGACATCCTTCCATTTTCTGGTGTCCTCTTCAACTTCTTTCTTCAAAGCCTTAAAGTTCTTGTCAAATAGATCTTTCACTTCCTTGGTTAGTGTTACCCCAAGATACTTTATGCTATTTGTGGCTATCGTGAAAGGTGGAGTTTCTCTGATTTCACTCTCCACTTCTTTATCCTTTGTGTATAGGAGGACTACTGATTTGTTTGAGTTGATCTTGTATACTGCCACATCACTGAAGGTATTTATCAGCTGTAGGAGTTCTTTGGTAGATTTTTGGGGGTCACTTATATACACTATCGTATCATCTGCAAATAACGAAAGTTTGACTTCTTCGTTTCCAATTCGAATCCCCTTGATTTCTTTATGTTGTCTTATTGCTATTGCTAGAACATCAAGCACTATGTTGAAGAGATATGGAGAGAGTGGACAGCCTTGTCTTGTTCCTGATTTTAGTGGAATGGCTTTGAGTTTCTCTCCATTTAATTTGATGTTAGCTGTTGGCTTGCTGTATATTGCTTTTATTATATTTAGATATGATCCTTCTATCCCTAATCTCTCCAAGACCTTTATCATAAAGGGGTGTTGAATTTTGTCAAATGCTTTTTCAGCATCTAATAAAATCATCATATGGTTTTTCTTTCAGTTTATTTATATGATGAATTACATTGATATATTTTTGTATGTTGAACCAGCCCTGCATCTCTGGGATGAAGCCTACTTAATCATAATGGATAATTTTTTGATGTCAAATGCTTTTTCAGTATCTAATGAAATGATCATATGGTTTTTCTATCTGTTTATTTATATGATGAATTACATTGATAGATTTTCGTATGTTGAACCAGCCCTGCATCTCTGGGATGAAGCCTACTTGATCATGATGGATAATTTTTTGATGTGTCTTGGATTCAGTTGGCCAGTATTTTATTGAGAATTTTTGCATTGATGTTCATGAGTGAGATTGGTCTGTAATTCTCTTTCTTGGTTGAGTCTTTGTGTGGTTTTGGTATCAGGGTAATTGTAGCTTCATAAAAAGAGTTTGGCAATGACTCTTCTGTTTCTATTATGTGAAACACATTAAGGAGTATAGGTATCAACTCTTCTTGGAAGTTCTGGTAGAATTCTGCATTAAAACCATCTGGTCCTGGGCTTTTTTGGGTTGGGAGGTTTTTTATGATAGCTTCTATTTCCTCGCAACTTATAGGTCTATTTAAATTGTTCACCTGGTCTTGATTTAATTTTGGTATATGGTACTTATCTAAAAAATGTCCATTTCTTTTACATTTTCCAGCTTGTGACATACAGGCTTTTGTAGAATGACCTAATGATTCTCTGAATTTCCTCAGTATCTGTTGTTATGTCCCCCTTTCGTTTCTGATCTTGTTAATTTGCATGTTCTCGCTCTGCCTTTTGATTATTTTGGATAGGGGTTTGTCAGTCTTGCTGATTTTCTCAAAAAACCAGCTCTTTATTTCATTGATTCTTTGGATTGTTTTCTGTGTTCCTATTTTGTTGATTTCAGCACTCAGTTTGATTATTTCCATTCTTCTACTCCTCCTGGGTGAGTCTGCTTCTTTTTTTCCTAGAGCTTTCAGCTGTGCTGTTAAGTCTCTACTGTGAGCTTTCTCCGCTTCCCCCCCCCCCCGCACTTAGTGCT
This sequence comes from Ondatra zibethicus, assembly GCA_004026605.1. Lineage (NCBI taxonomy): Eukaryota > Metazoa > Chordata > Mammalia > Rodentia > Cricetidae > Ondatra > Ondatra zibethicus. The sequence goes on from PVIU01007693.1 coordinate 88,757, forward strand.
ATGAACTTTCCTCTCAGCACTGCTTTCATAGTGTCCCATAGGTTTCGGTATGTTGTGTCTTTATTTTCATCGAATTCAAGGAAGATTTTAATTTCTTTCTTTATTTCTTCCTTGACCCAGGGGTGGTTCAGTAGTTGACTGTTCAGTTTCCATGAATTTGTAGGCTTTCTGGGGGTAGATTTGTTGTTAAATTCTAACTTTATTCCATGGTGATCCAATAGTACACTGGTGGTTTCTAAATTTTTTTTTGTATCTCTGGATGTTTGCTTTGCTACCGAGTATGTGATCAGTTTTTGAGAAGATTCCATAAGATGCTGAGAAGAAGGTATATTCTTTCCTATTTGGAATATAGATGTCTGTTAAGTCCATTTGATTCATTACCTCTGTTAGTTTTTTTATTTCTCTATTAAATTTCTGTCTAGTTGACCTGTCCATTGGTGAGAGAGGAATGTTGAAATCTCCTACTATTAGTATGTGAGGTTTGATGTATGCTTTGAGTTCTAGTAATGTTTCTTTTACATATATGGGTGCTTTTATATTAGGGGCATAGATATTCAGGATTGAGACTTCATCCTGATGAATTGTTCCTGTTATGAGTATAAAGTATCCTTCTCTATCTCTTCTGATTGATTTTAGTTTGAAGTCAATTTTGTTAGATATTAGTATAGCAACATCTGCTTGTTTCTTAGGTCTGTTTGATTGAAACAAAAACCTTTTCCCAACCCTTTACTCTGAGGACCTCTGTAAGACTGGGACAGCTGAATTGTATGGTGCTTCTCTGATCTGAGCCTGCATCCTATGTAGGACAGCTGTTAGAGTCTGTGTCCTGTGTAGGACAGCTGTTATGGAGTCTGTGTCCTGTGTAGGACAGCTGTTAGAGTCTGTGTCCTGTGTAGGACAGCTGTTAGAGTCTGTGTCCTGTGTAGGACAGCTGTTA